>JAOXYM010000010.1:11516910-11528341 GCA_028567055.1 Leptatherina wallacei | reverse complement strand
CCATGACGAACTAGCTGTTGTTGCGTGCGTACTGGGCCAGCCCCCCTGTTCCGGCTCTGTCCTTCCCGCGGCCAATCGACACCCACCTCATTAACATTATTATAATGCTCATCCCAAATACTCAAACTCTCGCACGAAGTCTCAGAAAAAAACTGGGGTATGAAAAAAGGGTGAAAACGAGCTCTATGTTAGATATTTTTTCTTAATAAATGTTAAGAATTGATTGAGGGAGAATGGATAACCAAATATAGCAGGTGATGACTCCTTTAAAATAAAGTATGAAGTATTGCACTTTTTTTTTTCTTGTACTTGAATATTGACGTGGCCCTTCTATGAGATGAAAGTATCATAAGTGGTCCTTGGGCAATTAACCTTGAGACCCCTGGTATAGGGGTACCCTATGCAATGAAAACTGACACAAAAGGCTAGCAAAAAAAAACATTCTTTTAAAAAAATGCCTGCATACTGCACATCTGAACTTGACCTTAAATGGTGCATTTCGATCCAAACATAAATACCACCAAACAATTTTATGAACGCTCATAAGAAAGCGTTGTTAAGAAAGACAGCTCCACAAATATAAATATTAGACCTCAAGCATGTTATCAGTAGTACAAGTCTCTTGACGGAGTCTCTCAAGGCTACTGGCACAAACAATCATTGAGTTTGAGGAGCTGGTGGTATCAGGGTCAAGGGCTCCTCTCTTAACTCCACCTTTTCACATGAGAAGATAATTGTCTCCTCCTTACCCACTGAGATTGGTGTATTTCTAGGACCTGCAGTATACTCTCCCCCCCCAATCGCATAGCCTGAGATGTCACAGCGGTTTGCCATAATTACTTTTGCTGATAGAGGTGAGAAGAGGACATTTGCATCAGATGAGGCGCCGAGAGGTTGGGTCCCCCCACTCACCATACGCAGCTTTTAATGTCACCGTAATCTCTAAAGGTTAGCACTGGCGCCACCACCGTATATCTCTACAACTAGCTGAATCAGTGGTTTGGAAATAGGTTTGACATTGAGTTTGGGTATGTGAGAACACACAGTCACAGATGTGCACACACCCTTTAACACTAAACAAATACAGAGGAAAAACACTGGAATTATATTGTGCATCTTCACTCACTCTTGTACCTTTGAACTACCATTTTGGAGTAAGATTAGCTAGGTCAGGCTGTGGTTTCAGCATATTTGTCTTTACAAACTCCTCAGGCTACAGAGATAAACACACAGAGTGAGTAGTACCTTGCACCTTTGTTGTCAGAGAGGATTTTCTCCCTTTGCTGTGCCCCTGTAATTTGCCTCAGGTTTTCTTTGGCCTGAACATCTGTGTTTGCATCATAACTCCAGTCTGGCTGAGTCTGGCTATTTTACCAGTTCATTGACGCACTTTGCCCTGAATAACATAAATAAGATTTTTTTTAAATAGTATCAAATAAAACTGTTTAAATTTGACTGAACAAACATCTTAAAAGTTAATCAGATTCTAAAGCAAATGCTTGTTGGACTGTGGTCGAAAATACATTGACTCACACATATGTCAGGCCACACAGCTTTGAGTCAAAGAGCGACTGAATCTGGCCAGTAAGTCGAGAATAAGATGTTTTTGGACAATGCTACAAGCAAACCATTAAATATTTATGTAGCTGTGCTATTTCAGCCAAAGCTACTACTTGAGAGGATATATTTTGGAGTTTGCATGCAACACTGCAAATTATACATATGAACTGTGTTTGTGAAAAATGCATTTTGTATTCACCATAACTGGAATAGTTCCTGGCAGTGTGGTTCTGCTGAAGGAAAAAATGTAAGAATGGTAGAAAAATACATTTCAAGATTAGTTTTTAGTTTTTTTGGATAGCAAATGTGTCCCATTTTTTACATTCCTGGGTCTGATACAAAAATAATCTTAATAGTGATATATCATAGAAAAATATACTACAAAATTCTGACACGAAAAACAGTTTTTAAATGATTTGATCAACTACTTTACTAAGACAGTAAGTTTTAGGGACAGAAAGTTACAGGAGGAACGCACTACTTGGACCCAGGCTGACTCAGACGAGGACTTTCAGCCTTCAGAACGTGAGTTAGTCCCTCAGCTCTTTCAGTATGGCTTCAGCTCATAAGAACAGATGATGTTTAGATCAATTTCTGTGGACAAAGGGAATATTTTATTTACCTTACCAGAAGATAAGATTGTGATGTATTGCTAGGCTCGGTACCAGTGGGGACTTGGTTCAGTTGGGGGTTGCAACATTCTAGAAAACCTTTCTAGCAATGGCCAGAAAACTAAGCCCAGGTCTTTTCAAAGCTCTTACAACTTACAACTCCTAATTTAGCAATTATGAATGATTTGTATGCTTGTAAACAAACTTTTATTTAGTGTTTTCAAAAAAGCCTTATTTTTATGCATCTTTCGTTAAGAAAATAAATGTACTATTTCATATTTCAATCAAACCTTTAAATGAAGGAATGTACAGTGGCCGACAGGTGCAAATGGCTTCATATACAAAAACATGCTGCATATACAAACAGATATAACGGGCAAAGCTGCAAGTACAGATGAGTGCTCCAAATACAGAAACGAGCTACAAAACCAAAAATGTGATGCAAATACAGAAAAGCACTGCAAATACAGAGTGCTGCATAAACAAAAACAACTGCAAGCTAAGTTTCCTCAAGTCAGAAAAGTCCCTAAATAACTTTGATATTTTGATCCAACTAGTGGAGTATAGCCTGTAAAAGCTAATTAGCTAGTTGGTTAATAACTGGAGGACTTTCTCTTTTAACAGGTAGGCCAGATAGCTTACTATTAAAGCTAAGATTTTGTGTTTATGGAGTACTGAGCCTTAACTTTGAATGAAGTGATTTTTTTTCTGGGTCACTTGTTTCAAAAATGTTTTTTCCTTCAAAAAAACTTTAACAAATGTTTTGCTAATTAAAGACACTGTTTATTTGCTAGCGGATGAGTTTTCTTGATATGTATTTGCATTAATAAATCATGGACTGAGATATGTTGTTTATGCTAATTGTTTGCTGCAGAACATAGTCATTTATATGAGTCTTTTTTTCATTATCATGCTCATAAGTTATATGAAACTTCCCTAGGAGCTCTGCAACTGTTGAAGTAATTTCATAGAGATTCATGGAGGCAGTGAATCAGTCCAGGGACAGTCCACCTTTTCAGGCTTAACCCAGGATAAAGCATCTAGGTGAGGAAAAAACTGTCCCTCTATACATTTAATGTCTTCTCTAATTAATACAATATAATTAACTATAAGATGAAAACATACGACAGGGGACTTGTTTTTAGACTATTACATATCATTTAAAAAGTTCTTAAGCAGTTTTCAGATGTTCAATTGGCATATTTATCTTTCTTATTACAAGTAAAAACACACTGGAGTAAAAGTTTTATATTTTTCCAGTATGACATCTAACATGGATGGCTTTTTTTTTTAATCATCTTAGTTTGTTATCTCTATTCTCTGCAATCCAGTGCGCCTGATGATGTACCTGGTGAGTTAACAACAAAACACACTTTGTGGTTGCTCAGTGCAGTATAGGAAACTCTAAGATTAATAATTAAGACCAAACAAGTTATTTTAATTTCCCTAAAAGTCCCTCTTCAGTGGTCACTGATGTTGATGTCACATTTAAGTTCTGAGGACCCTAAGAACTTCAGATAATGGATCAGCAGCTCCACCAGTTTACCCAGCCAAGTCTTTCTTTCCTCTTTCCTAACAGACAAAGAAAGGACTGATATTCAGAGGGCCACAACCTATAAAGGAGAATGTATTATTTTTTTAAAAATGGTTCCCAACCTATTTTCCTTGAGGTCCCCCTTTACGCAAATACTAAAAAGCCATGGTCCATGGGTCCATGGGGGGAGGAGGAAACCATGCTGGTTTTATGTCTTCAAAAGTGAGATTCTCACCATAGATAATGTATACTGACCGAGTCCTCTCCTTTGATAAAGCCAAAGTTAAATGAACAACATTTAGCCTACATTTAGTAGGTACAATGTGTGGACATTAATCACAATGGCTCTGAATGGTCAAAGCTTCAGGGACCCCAGGTTGGAAACCACTGCTCTAAAAGACAAGATGGCTGAAGCTTACATTTGGGAAAGGTCAAGCAGATGTACACCTGTTCATTTACATTATTTATAGATTTTTAAAAGTATTTTTATTATATTTGATATTCTATTTTTGTAGATTTTTGTTGATTTTCATTTAGAGAACATATGAATGAGATAATGTTTATTTAAATTATTTTAATTGCAGTTTTAGTTTTTGTTATACTTTATTGTTACACATTGCTGTTGCAGTTTATTTAAAACAAAAGGTAATAAATGACTTTTAGTGGTTCTATGACATTCAGTACCCCAGTTAGTATCACTTTGAATAAAGAGGGTAAATCATTCTCTGGCCATACTTGTAGTTGAATTTATTACCGTTTCAGGTTAAAAACAATAGGTGAACAATTACCAGGCTAATAAAAGGATGCTGTAAACAACACTTCTATAACTGTGCAGCTCTTTAAGGCTTTATGTATTCCTTCTCTGTGAGGCTAGGGAGAGTGGCTGACTTTTCCCAATATCAATTTTTTTTCCAGCAAGTTTTGAAATCTGTTGTCTGCCTCCGTGACCTTAATAACAGTGGATTACGATCTAACATCAACAAACTTTTAGTATTTCTACATTCAGTTTTACCAGTACGTAATGATATATTAGAAATTTAAATAAGTTTATGGAAGGCATGTGAATGATCTTTAATCATTCATTATCACTGACAGTATTAGAGGGCATCAAAACTAAGGTTTTACTTAAGGCCCCATGGAGGCTTGGGCCGGCCCTGTCAGAGAGCTTTGCTGCTCGGCTGGTGAAAGTGTCTTCACTGTCTTTTTGTTATTCCTTTACAGAAAAAAAAGGTAGATATATTGAATATATTGTCATTTAGCCAAAAAATATAGATATAATTTGTGATCCCTACTGCCTAGCCTTACTACTGATCTAAATGGCCGTTAGCATCCACAGCTGAAGCAGCAATGACTGTAAGCACAGAAGCATACTAAACAACAGAGGTTGTATGATCAAAATACGATAGTTAGTTTTCTTGATTTTAGAATGACATTTTTCTGTTTTCTGTTTTTCTTCATGTGTTCAGTGAACACCATATTCAACCATTATAACTGCAACGAAAATGGGAAAAAAAGCCCATTATTGAGACACGTCCTTGAATCCCCTCAATAGTCGAATGCTGATACTGCAAAGGTGTACAATAAAGAAAGCCTGCATCGCTCTGCCTTTGTACCATTGTTTTATTCCACCCAGCCTCCCGCATGGAGAAAAGATTCTGCTTTCCATAGTCTCTAAATCCCACATCTCCCAGAGCACACGTGTCTGTTCATCACAATTTCTTTCTTTTTCTGTTTCTCAGATTCTGGTGACATTTTCACATGCCAGATCTTTGCCTTGAGATATTGTGCATGTGCCCACACCTTTCTACCCTCCACCCAAAAATACACACATACACACAGGAAAGGCAGAAAAACACACTCCTTGCCTGGAGCCAGGCCCCTCTGTGCTTGTCTACCTCACAGAAGCTGGAGCTTGGCATAGATCGGAGGCTCCGGTGTATTCTGTGCTCCGCCTGCCAATGCTGCTCTTTTGATCTGAAGCCAGTTGATGACAGATCTACATTAAGCCTGTAGTCTTCCCTGAATTCGCTGTACTATTCCTCTTTTCTTTTCTGAACTTGGGGCAAGAAGCCACTTCAAGTCCACGAGCATTGGTAGGAATCAACATTCCTGTGGGGTCTGCTCTGAGTTTCCTCTCACACCATATAGAGAAATACAGAATGCTGAGTGGGCTACCAGCTTGCAAAAAAAATACCACGTGGGTGTACACCAAAGACAGTGCCATGCCAAAAATCCAGGGATAAGCTCTGCTATGAACAGTTGCTCCAAGAAAAATCCATTCTTATCTACTCACATTTGAAAAAACTGTTAAATTTGATTAAATTGTGTGATTAAGTGTTGTGTTTTGTCGTACTCTGTTGCTATAAACCTGCCTCTTAGCAAGACTGGTTTACATTCACACATACTCAACAAGAGTGTACAAGGCTGAATTTGAAGATATAATGGATCTTATTCCTAATAAATATGGAATTATTTTTGTTGAATTAGACCCTCGGATCCATTAGACTTAACACCAAAAATCAGAAGCTTGAGGACTAACAAAATAGCATTTTGCAAAAATATTGGTTGCAAGAGAAAGGCTATAATTTAGCTTCTAAGAACAGATTTTCCAACAAAAAAAAGAAGCTAATAAATAGTTGGATGGAGTTTGGATTGGAAATGATTGGGTGAGCAAAAGCTGCCAAACACCACCGTATTGTATGCCTCTGTCTTCCCCTGATAGAGTTTCAAAATTAATTAGAAAATGAAAAGCTTCATACACACACAGGGAAATTCAGATGGGAAAAGAAAATTATAAAGATTACATCTGAAACCTGAAAATGGTAACTTCATCACTCCGATAGCCGTCTTGACTAATATACAAGTATGTATCCACAACAGGAAAAACTCTCATATATCAAACTGCTCATAAATCAACTAACCAATGTTTGAACTAGTCGAGTTTTCTTTTGTTTGTTTGTTTGTTTGTTTTACAAAGCAGATGTGTACTTCACACATGTGTACAGAAATGTTCTTTTTTTTTGCTGTAATATCTTTTGTAGTTTACGATTGATTTTCAATCCATTCTGGGATAAAACTAAATGTGTTGCCTGATAGTAAAGTCATTTCCTTATCTGCACAAACTCTGAAAATTACTTTCATCCCATTACCTCAAAAAGAAATATTAGATAAATTTCACCAAAACCACATATGGTATGGAACAGATTATACTGACATCTCAGCGTTTTTCAGTCCAACAAGTCAGAAAAAAGATATAGTTCCAGACCTGTCTGTGTCTCAGCAGCACACTGTCACCACATCTGCCTACAATGGCTTATCCAGGGATTCCAGTGAGCACAACTCAATGCGATCAGCTTTGTTCCATCTTCCACCCTCCACTCCTGCATAAAAAAAAATTCCCTTTGATGTTGTTCTTTAAAATTTGCAGTGTAATAACACTTTGCGTTTTATCCATGGTTCAATTCCTTTGGCTGGTAGACTTCTGGCCTGCAGCCACTGGTTATGTTAATGTAGTGATGTGATATATATTGGAGTCTGCACAGGGAGTAATTTGATCTGGTTTCCGAACTTAATGTTGGACTCAACTGCCTTGTGAGGTTTCTGGAGAAAAAAAGCTTTTAGGATCCTTCTCTGATCCGGTACAGCCCTTCTAATGAAATTAAAACCATTGTCCAGAATGGCCACAATCAACACATATGAAAATGCTGCAGCCATAATGCAAAATAGTGGCATTCTATGGAATCCAGGAGTTTGATGTTTCATCAAACCTCTAGCCAAATGACGTAAGAATTGGATGACCATGCAAAACCCTTAGAAATTATTGTTTTGCTACATTTTTCATTTACCCTTCTGTTCTAGCTGTCAGTATGGTGGGGTCTCTTACAATATGAAGTCAAATTCACAACATCAACATTCAAGAACATCATCAAAGCTTAATAACTGAACTGTGGCAGATTTTCACACTGTGGAACCACTAACAAAAGCCAACTTAGTATCCATCTTGCATCCTGTCTCCTTTCTGATCTCTCTCTAGCCAGTAAAAAGCCAGTCCAATGTTGACTCTTGTCTCATCTCATTGCTCTGTCACTTTCTCTTTTTCTTTTCTTTGCTTCCTCTGCATTTCATCATCATCAGCATTGGTCTGAATTCAAGACAGCCAGTGCCTTGATATCCAGTTGTTAGTGTGTGAAGTGTTCCTCACCCTTGGGATGTTGCAGAGGGATGACGACTCCAGGAACGTTAATAATAAATGTCACTGTATGTGAATCAGAAGCACACGGTTTTAAGGTTGGAAACTTATGTAGCATTGCTTTAATGTATGATCAGGGTTATCTTTATATTACTTGCAATGACTTTACAGTTATATTAGAAGAGAAGAGAAGTGAAGCTGACTCTGGCCAGCACTGCTGTGTGAACTTTAGTAAAGCCGGCAACCAGGTTGATAAACAGCAAGTTGGAAACCAACTTAATTAATAAGAAATTTCAACTAACACCACTCGTATGTCCTAATGAACTTTTTGAACTCTACATCAGAATGATGAAGATCAAAAATATAGGAAGGTAAGAGGTGAAAAACTTTATGATGTCTGATGATGTTGATGGTGTCTGTGTGGGAGCTGCATTTCAATGCCATCTGAAACAGATGTATGACAATCAGATTGGCTCAAACTGATTGTCTGTGAAGTGCCCTGAGATGACATTGTCGTGAATTGGCGCTACACAAATAAAGCTGAATTGAATTGAATTTCTTCTCAAGAGCTTTTTGTCATTAGCTATTCAAGGTAAGAATGCTGAACCGACACAAAGGGGCTGTTGCTTTGACTAAGGACGATATAAAACCGGTTTGTGCAAACACTCATGGGACTTTACTTTCAAATCTAAGTTGTTAATTTAGGACGCAATTGTGGTTAATTTTTGTTGTGTTTGAACTTTCATAATCAGGACTTCCATGTTTGAATACCTGAGTAAAGTTTAACAAAGAATGGGCAACCCTAACTAGGGGGTTTGTATCACTGAGATTCAGACAGCTACCATATGTGAATGTTAACTGTACTGTTAATTTAACCCTGTAAGGCAGGGATGTCTGGTTTTGGTTCTTGGAGGCCAACGTCCCACAGTTTTTAGACATTTTTCTGCTCCAAAACATCTGATTCAAATTGCATGGATCTCTTCATTAGCTCATTGTTAGGTTGTGCATAAGCCTTGTCAATGACCTATTAATCTGAGTGAAGTGTGGTGAAGTAGGACAAATCTAAAACTTCTAGCAAAGAAGCCCTTGAGGACTGGAAGTGGACAGACTGTAAGGGATAAAAACATATAAGAAATTCATAAAAGCTCTTTTGTTGCATTTCTAAATACATTTTTTATTTTGCAATCAGCTGATCTTTGAATATGCTGGGAGAGAAATTAATAACCACATTGTTTATGTGCTGTTTTGGATTACTAAGAAATAATGCTCATGAGCTCTAGTAGTTGACAAGTGTATTTAATGCCCTCGGGAAAATGTGGTGAGAACACAGCTTTGGGTGTTTAGGAATCTGTCTGAAGACTTACTTAAATTCCCTTGTTGCTTTTTGACTTAAAGCTATACAACAAAAAATTTGCCCTATTTGGTATTTTATCAACAATTATTTTACTGTTGGCTGGGAAAAAGTTGTAATTACACCTTATTCAGGCTGAAAATCTCATTGGTTTAAATTCCCTCAAAGATTAATATAAATTAACATTAAACTAAGGCCAAGAGCCAAAGATAATGGCACCATGTTAGTCATTGAAATAGAAATACAATGGAACAAATTTCATTAACTATGCCATTCACAACAGCAATATAAAACATCTTCATAATACTATAATAGTAGAATACTTAATTTACATTTTACAACATTACTATTTTTGTTTGTAACACAGAGTTAATTTGACAATAAAGATTTTATAGTGACACTAAATGTTTGTATTGTAATGCGTTTACCCAGCTGATAAGTGCCTCTAAAATATAGCACACCCAGAAAGTAAGAGCTATGACTGCCTGCTGCTGAAGAACAAGGAGTAACAACCAGCATTTGCGCCCCACCATTAAAAAACAACCAGCTGTTGTTTCTAAGGTGGGTCATCTGCTTATTGCGCTCTGCAGAAGGAATGGCTCTTCATCACTTTGTTTAGCATGGAAGACAGCTTAGAGCAAGGTGCAACTTTGTGCTAATGGATGAAAACACTTTCTTTTTTCCTTTTTCTTTTTAGCAACTGTTATTTCCAATCATCCCCCCCCCAACACTGTGATTTAGAGTGCAATTTTGACAATGAAAGGAAGACAAAAAAAAACAGAGCATAGTGTCTGGCTGGAGCTTGCCATATTGCTACATCACAGAGGTCTGCTTTCATTCATTGGGGTGAAGCTTTTGTGTGGGCTGTAAATTGTCAATCAACCTGTCACATTATCATTCAAAAGGTCACTGCTATGCTCTTGCATCGAGGTCTTGCCCTGTCTTAGTGGAGGACAGAAAGCTGTTATGTTACACTCATGTAGTTTATTTGATGTATATTTGTTTGGCTTACTGAGAGAAGTGCACACAAACCTTTGCATGGTGTATACATATCAGTGCGGCACTAATGAAGGCATGATGAAGCTTTACTTTGCTATGGTGACTCAGCCTCCCTCGACAATGGAGTAAATGAGGAAAGAGTACATAATATGTGAGAGAGAGAGTGCAAATGAGACAGAACAAAAGTAGGAATAAACAAGAGTCCGGGTGCGTGAGGGCTATAGAGGGAGAGCAAATGATGGTAGCAACACTTTTGCTGTGAAGACACTATGTGCCTACAGTGGTACTGAATGCATGACTGTCTGCAAATAGGATACATTATCACTGCATCTATTGTGAAACATCCTACACATATCAGCTAAAACACATGCACATCTTTTTTTTTCAAGACTTTTGTGAGTATGCTGCTACACAATTCAACAGGCAGATAAATGTCAAGTGAAAGTGGTTTATGGAAATGAATAATTTGGCCTATAACAAATAATTTTTCCTATTTTGAACAACCTTTACTCCAGTTTTGTATCAGACTCACTGTATTGTGTTCTTGATAGCTCAGTTTTTATCAAACTGTTCCTCTCAAGATGCAGACGATGTAGTTCAAGTTAAATTTCTTTGCAGCAGAACCTTTTTATTGAGGCAATCCTGCGCTTATGCCCTCATACAGTAGCCTTAACGGTTCACATTATTCTTTGAAACCCATCTCCTCAAAACTTCCCTCCCAATTAGAAATCGAAGCACACAGCCGTGCTCTGTGCCATGCTGTCCTGTAGACGAAACAGATGTTAGCATGAATCTTTAATGTTTACCCACATTGGCATGCTATTTCAACAGATGAGAATTTGGTGGCTCACCTTGATTTAAGCCGTTTCAAGTCCCTGCTGTTTCAGAATGTCAAATGTCTCATTCACTGGAGTGAACCACTTAAAATATGCTACATTTGTAAAACAAAATCAGCGATGGTAACAGTGTTCCTCCTGTATTTCAATATAGAGTTTTTACATAAAGAAAAATAGATAGAAACATTTTAAAATGTATTAAAAACTTGAATCTATAAACTATTATTTAATTTAAACATTGTATTGTCACAACGTATTTAAGGAGTACACCTACACGGGTGGATGGATGGATGGATGGATGGATGGATGGATGGATGGATGGATGGATGGATGGATGGATGGATGGATGGA
>JAOXYM010000010.1:11475953-11486767 GCA_028567055.1 Leptatherina wallacei | reverse complement strand
AAAATAAAACAGGAAATAAACACAATACAACAAACCACAAAAATAAAAGCCCTGGCTCAGAACTGAAATCCTGACATCAACACAACAACTGCAGATTCTGAAAGGCATCTTCCATCTAGTTTAAAGGGTTGTGCTGGTGCGACTTAAATGCATTTGTACATGCAGTGTTTGCTGAGCAAGTCCAATCAATCACTTTTATTTTTACTGGATTTGTATACAATTTTGCAGAGTATGCACTAAATCATATATGAAACATTTGGGTGATGCAACATGGCTTGTTTCCCACCCCGGGAACAAAGGTTGTAACATAACCCTGGCATTTTACTTTGTTCAAGTCACATAAAAGCGATGCAGAATGAGCTAAATCCCCAAGCTGTCACCTCAACTTGCAAAGATCCAGTGAATTACCTTAGAGTATGATGTTGGCAATGATGCTGCAACACTCCAACATCTATGACACATATACAGGGAGAATGGCAGCAGCTTTAAGTGAGTAAAATTAATCAAATGAGGAGATTTCATGTTCTTATCTACATGAAGAAAAATCCCATAGTCACACTGAATTCTTAAGAGCCTGAAATTGCACAATAGTAGCTCTAATGATGCACAGTTGGATCATGAGTACGAGAGAGGTATTCAGCTATAGGGATTTTAAAAGGAGAGAGGCACCTCTAAGAGGGAATCATGAACAGAAATCAAACCTACCAGAAATCTATGGTAGTAACAGAGCAGTGGTGATGTGCATGTTCCAATATTAGTCCCAATCGTCGTCGGCAACAGTTTCCGTTGTGTGGTGGCAGGGATTGAATAAACTTCAAATGGATGTGGCTTCAAATAATCTTCAAGGTAGAGGGTATGATGCACAGAATTACTAAAATATTAGAATTTCATAATTACCACCTTAGGGTGTTGTTCACCTTGGTTGCATCACAACACACAAATTAGGTCTCTAGGTTAAGTTGTTGTCCAGATACTGTTTGTATGTGTTAGCACAATAACGCCACGATATTGGTATTGGCCTATATTGGCTTTTAAATGAGCTAGCGGACATCGGGCATTCCACCGATATAATCCATCGATAAAATAAAAGGTGCCATTTGTGATAAACATGCGGGAACATAATAATGTCACACAGCATGCGCGTCACCTGCAACTAGCTGATGTATGACCTGCAGCAGGTGAGAGGTAGAACTCAAAATGGACTTTTTTTAACACTAAAACACCCAGAGTTACAATTCTTTTTTTTTAAAACTCATCAACTAGTGTTCTCATGTAAATTAGAGCTATTAACACTTTCCTAGACCCCCCCGTTCAGTTCTAACTTTCAGTTCAGGTCTGTTGTAGGTTTTTACTGAGTGCACTAAAGGAAATTATACCTGCTTTATATATTATGAAATATAATCTTTTACAGCATCAGCGTTTTAAGATCTCTGACAGAAGAAATATCTCACACAGCAGCTGATCAATCAGTGATCAGCTGATATAACCAACAGATGAGTTACCTTCCACTGATCTGATAAAGTCAAATTAAAGAGTCTCAGTGGAGTAAAACCTCGAATGAGTTCTAAACTGTTTTGTTTTATTTTATAGAGTTTAGAAGTGGACTGCAGCACAAAGCTGGAAAGAAAAGAAAAACAAAATTCTGACACCGGCAGTACACGAGGCAAAACCGTGCAGCAGGACAAGAGAAGCGTGTTGGTTGTGACATCTAAATAGGTTTTTAGCCTCATAGTAAATAGATTGTCTGGACAGTACAAACATTCTTGCCTTCTTTCCACGTGCATGTGCTGCTTTGAGCAAGACAGCAGTGTGCATGTGGTTGATTCAACTGTGGTGCGGCAAGGATATTTCTGGTTGTTTCCCTTCCTAAACTCTGCTAGACACTCCTCTTGAAGCTGCAGAAACCCATTTCAGCTGTTTGGGTTTCAGTGCTTTTTATGAAGATGATGTGGACATTTATTCTTACAAGGTCCCATGTGTTGTAAAATCCAGCATCATTCCATTTTTGCATACCACTCTTCACAGTATACTTACACATTATCTGATCCTGAGTGACAGCAGTCTAGAAACGGAACAGTGTAAAATCCTGTGCCATCAGAATGACCACCTGTGGCCGAAAAAGGAGGAAATTATCATATTTCCTCTGTTCTTTATATCCTGAATATTAAACTAGTTTTAAGAAAATTCCTGTATTTTTAGGAAAAGTCAGGGACCAGCACGGCCTTTTTTGACAAAGTTAGTGAATATGCAAATTTTAAAACAGTCAAAATGACCATCTTGGCCCTTCTTGTGTTAAATGTATTTAATGTATACAAGACAGATTTAGCACAAAGATAGTCATCACTGAAGATTTGAACTGAAGGTAAATGGTCAAAAGTGGCCCTTTCTGTGAGGTTCAAAGTCAAAAACCTTGGCTGAGTGTCTGATTTGAAAATCAATAGGGGATTTAGTGAGGTGGTTAAGTGTGGTAAAGGGAAAGAATATCGGAATCGGTTATCGGCAAATTGGACTCTGATGGACCTTGCTGGTAGTAAATGGTTTTGCATTCATCAAAAGTACCAAGAGAAGCATTGGGGTGTGAAATTTCTGTCAAATCAAAACCTCCATTTTTGTTTGGGGTATCCTAGGTTTAAAAAAAGCATCTAAGTTTGTCAGCAATTCAGATTTGTGATGCATATGAGACACTCAGATCATATGCAGCCTCCTCATCTTTATCCTCAACATGCTGCATTTACTGTTCCTCATAAGTAGGAAGACATCATTTTTTTGTTCTCACTTTTTGCTTTGCTATTAAAAGCAAATAGTCATTAGCAGTAATATAGTTTACTTAAGAAAGACATGGGATAACAACAATCTAAGTACTCTGGTGTAATGTTTTATATGTTAGGAAATAAACTAGGATATAGAAGCAACTGTGTCAGACTCTTCTATGTCACGAAACAACACTTTTCACATGACAGGTTTTCCAACATTGTGGAGGTTGAGATGGCTTTTTGTCTGCCAGCCATTTTTGCCTCACTCCTTCCACTGTTCCAAACCCTCAAAACCTCAAATTCATAATAAAAACAACCACAAGTCTGCAATATGATGTAGCCTGTTTTTTATCTACGTTGAAGTCACACTACATAACTTTCCAACCTTAAAAGTCTGTGTTTCTGACTCGTTTGATGAAATAATGACATTTATTTCATGTTTATGTTTATGTACATTTCTGGAGCCATCGCTGCCCAGCAGAGTCCTGAGGCTGACAAACAGCACTTCACAACTTTTTCTCCCAGGGCGCCGTGTGACGTTGCAGCTGAGTTTCGCTTTACACACTGCGTGACACATCAGCTTCGGATATAAACACCAGCCGTTTTGAATGCACACTGTGGCTGATTCAGCCAAGAAATGCAAGAGGACATTATCGGAGGAAGAGAGGAAAAGAAAGAGAAAGGGAAAGAGCAACAGATAAGACAAGAGTCAAAATAAGATTGATTTTTACTGTCTGGAGAGTTCAGAGTACAGGTAGGATGCCAAATTTGCTGTTGTTAGGGGGTCCGTCACCAAGAAAATGTGCCAAAGTTTAGTATTGCTTCTTCAGTATTACAATGCACAAGTTTATTGTCCACAGATTTCTCCGAAACACTGATTTTAAATGTGGATTGGATTTGATAAGAGCTTTAAGTGTTTTATTGTTGCTACCATTACTAATTTTCAGAGTACAATAGGGCTGAACGATTTTTCGTTTTTAAATCAAAATTGCGATTCAAGATGTCACAAAGAGTGCGATTTATTTACATGTTACATGGCGCCTCATCCAGGTTTCAAATCTGCAGCATCTGTGGTTTTACAGAACCACTTGCTTCAGACGTATTTCCTGTTGTCTTTCTTGTGCGACAGTAAGGTCTTTTTTGAGAGTTAAAAAAATGCGTATGGTTTTGATTCTGAGCATCAAATATGTTTACAATGGATCTGCATTGCTTTTTACTCGCCACACTCACATATAATATCCACCCTCTCACAGCCGGTAGTAGTGATGGAGAGGAGGCAGCGCAGAGAGGACAGAGTAACCTCAGTGTTTGTGCAAAACTGGGAGAAAGTGCAAATTACTCACCCTCCTCATATATCAAACTTTTCCCAGTGAGAGACTTCAACAAAGACAAGGTAAACAAGGTTTAAATGAAACATCATGTGACAGCTCCACTCAGCTGTGAAGTCACATCCTCAAACCTCATCACAGACTAATTTTCCATAAATGACTGAAACACTGAGACAAAAAACACAGAAAACAGTCCAACTTGTGAAATGACCTGATCGAGTGAATAAAAACAGTTTGACTGAGTGGAGTCGCTCTAAATATTGTTAGAGTTCAGATCTCAGATAACGTTAATAAATCACAGAATATTGGATCCAATTTAAGCTGTAACACGATTCAGAAATTCCTCCAACTGTAAAAATGATTAACCTCTGTTCTAAGTTGACTCGTTTATTAATAACAGAACAGCAAGCGTAACAGCATGTAGCATAAGCAACATGTAGCATTAGCTGTCAGTCCGAGAACCCGCTTAAGTCTACCAAATTCTCGGTGTGTCAGCAAACCGTGGAGCTCCAAGCTCCACCAAAGCTGGTCTAGATAAACACTCCAACATATATCCTTGACAACAATGACGGTAGATTCACCCTGTTCAGCTGCGTCTCAATGATGGACAGGAAGTTCTCATGATCTTCACCGCCCTGCAGGAGAGTTTAACAACCAGGAATTCTGTCTGATTTTCAGGTGGTTGAAGCCACAAATTGTCCGATATGAGTTCTTTGTCGGTTGGAGTGTGCGCACCTGCGTGCAAGGTGAAACTCTGCATGTGTGCAGTACATAAATCATGTAGAGAGAAATGAGGAGCTGTGGTGTAAATGAGCTAAATACTTTGTATCATCAGACTGTTTTACTACAAGAACCAAGTGGAAACCTGTTCCAGAGAAAACTTCAGTGTTTTGGCCACAGGTTGCATCATCTAGTTGGTAAGTGAAGCCGTTCATATCTCAACTTTACGTCCTTAGAATAAAGAGCAGTTCATATTTTGACGTCCTGTGATAATCCTCCATCTCATATAGAAAATATATTTCGGCATGACCACTGAACAGAAGCTGGAATATAAAAGATTAAATCGCAAACCAAATCACAATCGCAATATTGGTCAGAAAAATCGTAATTAGATTTTTTTCCCATATCGTTCAGGCCTAGAGGGCAATATGTATGATATGGTCATTTCTAGCTCTTTGGAGGCTGTCAGTCAAACTGACCTCTCAAGTTACCCTTTGAAAAAAGACACTGAGTGTCAAACTTGTCCAGTTGTCAGCAACATGTTGCTGTTCAAGTAAATTTGAGAAGAAGTAAATGGAAGGTGTGAGATGAATCCCTCTCCATCTGCCAAATGCCTGCTGAATATATCACTGAATAATTCCTACCTCATGTATTTGCGACCCATACAGCCTGCCACCTGCTAAAGCCCACATCCCCAGCAATCCTAACTCCTCTCAGCATCTTGCGTTTTTCTTTTTTTTTCAATGGGTAGAATTACTCAAAAAGCAGGGGGTGAAGTTACACATTAAAACCTCAGGAAATCATGTCAATTTGCATAAAAAGGGCATCATACAGTAATTTCCATTTAAAAGATGTTGGAGCCTGGAAGCAATTTTTAGTTTACCACTTTTGAAAAGAGGATGAAGTTGCATCTTTTTTTTAAGTTACAAGTCTTCCAGCATATTGTTGAAATCCTAACTTTTATAGGACATATAATGTAAATTGATACTTGACCACTGAATTTGTTAAAATATCAAACCTAATGACAGCAAGTATGCAAGTAAAAATATGCTTCTATGCATGCTCAACATATTTCCTTATGCTAATGACGAGCATGATGAAAATAAAGGCTGGGCTAAATCTCTTAGATTTTAGAGTTTGCCCAGCTCCTTTGCAGTGAGGCCCTTCAATATAAAATGTAATTTGCCAAACCTACAAGAGCAATTATTTCGGCAGCAGGTTTTTTAACTGAACTCAGAACCATGTGTGCTCCACAGTATACCATATGAAATTAAAATTAGCTTTGTGATCAAATGTAGGCTTTTTCAAAGTCAAACTAAAATATGCAATATCTTATGTCTTCTTGGAAATTTAAGCAAACACATTTTTCCACAGAGAAATTACATATCACAGCCATGCCCATCATACTTAAAATATAACTACCTGATTGCAACTATTCATGCTGAAACTGATAACTACACTTTGCATAATCTGAAGATTTGTTTCCATTCACCTGTATGAAATCAGCTGGATGTGACTAACAGATATGTCATATTACCATCATTATTTCCATGTCGTTTACCACCCTCCTGCGCTTCCTTGCATTTCAATGAGCATCTACAGTTATTAACATCATGGAGTTGATCACAAAGCCTGACGCCACTGCACCACTGTGGATCAGTTTAAGCCAAATGAAAAAGCAAAATACAATAACTTGGAGCTGATTTGTTACATTTGCAGAAAACAGAAAGGTGCTAATGCCACTAATCAGAAACTAAGGCCCAAAACATTCAACATTCTTCTGAACAGCTGTCCACCCCCCACCAACACTGGAAATGTTGGACAGCTTCGGACATTTGGGCTCATGTTGGGCCGATTATGCATGAAAACCCCACAGGCTACATCTGGGGCGGCACCTCGACAGGGCTGTGGCTCAAAGAGCACAAGCTGTTTCTGTCAGCTTCTGTCAAGATGAGATGGACTATAATGTCCTATTAAATAAAGCTGAGTCAAAGTTGCAACTCACTTTGCATGGTTAGTTCACTATTCAAGGTCTCATTTGTACTCTATTTTTCTATAATTATTATATAATTATATCTTTTTTTGATACACCTCATTAAAAATGTAGGAAATAAACATTTTCATTAAATGGTACCTTTGTCAATTTATGATCTAAACAGCGCAATACCACCATGTGTTATCATCCTCCAGCTAAATGGTGACTTTCAAAACATGCTTTGCAACCATGACGACCCTTTGGCCATCAAGCAGTTCCAGAGCTGGGCGACCCTAATTACAGTGTTGGCTTTGCTGCCAAACCATCTCATTGGAAACCAGCCACAGCTTTGGTGATCCCAGCATACGAGCTACTCCCGATGGAAAGCAATTTAATGCTTGGCTGCTCAAAGAACAAAATATATGCAGCACAAGAAATCCCAAAGATAAATTAGAGCAATCAAGTGGACTCTGTAAGAGCTTTATCTGAGGCCTGATGAGCCACCTGTCACCTCAGAGGTGACATGAAACCACAACACGGCAGGTAACAGTTGAAATCTGTCACCAAGCAGCAGGTACAGAGTTTCCCATGGTGGGAGACTGCTGGGAGAGGGGCAGTGCGCCTGCAGTTCAGCGGTGTGTTTGAATAACAGGGATATTGACAAAGTTAAGAAACCCAGTAGAGAATTCCCCACCAGACAAAGGCTACAACATAATCAACCTGATAGATTTTGGACTGTTAATCTGATCTGGAAACAGTCCAGGGAAATAAAGTGTCCTATGAAGTTTAAAGATGAAAAATAACGAAAGTCTTTTTCAGAAAGGGAGCATCACAAAATAAAGAATTTTCACAAACATCTGACAATAGCTTAATGTGATATGAAATAATAAGAATTCAGGAATTCCTCAGGAAAATCAGTATTTCAGATTATTTAGAATTTTAGTCATGTACAGGACTGTGCACATATCTTGGCCACCCCTCCTTTCTTTATATTTGGTTTCCAAGGAGCAAGACATCCTTGTAATCTTCTTGATACTTCTCCAAACATCCTACTTCTAAAACTCTGAAAGTTCTTTCAATGTTTTCAGTTTATCTTTAGAGATTTACTTTTCTTTTATAAATTTTCTGTTCAGCTCTTGCACCAAATCATTTTCAAAGGAGTGCTGCACTTACTTTCGTAAGGCTTTTAAAACTGATCTATGATCTATTAAAGCACAAAAAAGGCACCTAACTCAAGGGATGAACCTGTTTTGTATTGGCAAATAATAGAAACTTTGCAATAAGCACATTTTTGATTGTACCTTTGGGTACTTTCTTACAGACAGCCTATAGCAAAGATGTTATCCTTTTGGTTGCATCTATGATTAAAAAACACACACAAAAAAGTCGTGAAGTCGTATTGTTGCAGCTACATGGTGATTCCCAGAGCTATGAGAGGAAATCTTGGCATATCTCCACATGATGCATTGTGTGTCCTTCAAAATGTTGAGGAAACTGGACAAGTGGAGGACAAAAGAAGAAATGGCAAACCTGAGAATGATCTATAGTGGATAGAAAAATATCCAGTAAAGACCTGACACTGGAACTGACAGATTGTTACATCTACTCTTCTCTGAAGCCTCATCAGACGTGGTCTCCATGGAAGGGGGGTTGTCAAGAAACCATTCTTCAAGAAGGGAAACAGGGAGCAAAAGCTGAGGTATGCAAAAATGACACAAAAACTGGACTGAAATTCAGGGCCAACATTTTTGATGTAGTGATGAATCTTCCCCAGAGCCCAGACCTCCACATTTTTGAGGCAGCGTTGGGATGGTTTTGACCAGTGCTTAATTTGTGGGAGGTCCCGGGTTCCGGCGACTCAAAAGAGGGGTCTAAGTGACGGAACACACACACACATGCAGTGCGCGCGCGTGCATGCACACACAAACACATATACAGCCAAGGGAGACTTCTATACGGGTCCAATTTAACAAAGCAGCACCCGCCTGAACAAGTTAGGATGATTATCAAACCCTAACTGGTACCCGTGTTTATCTAATGTCAAATCAAGACCCGCTCCTTAATGCATTAAATGAATTCGTGTAGACCCCTTTCCTCCTTAATCAGGCTACACTATATTCTTTATTCATAAGCTACTTATATTTAATGCGATATAGTTTTATCTCCGTTTTCATTTGCAATGAAAACAAAGGAACACGAACAACAACAACACAGTAAACAGATTATTTTAATGTTTTTTTGTTTTTGTTTTATTGTTGCAGAATTTGCACAAAGTTCTTTTAAACTCGCTACTGAACCACTATAATCCGTTATTTTGCCATTTGGGGGCTTTATTTGATCTGGATATTGCTGTGTATAAACAAAAAGTTATTTACTGTTCCTGGTATCAGCTGTTCTCTGTAATTTTCTGTTCGCTTCTCTCGATGTAATTTTTACCCACAAAATAGCACCTGCACGTACCAGACCCACAGATACCAGACCCGTTGCAGGACTCTGGGTCCAAGGCAATAAACCTCTGATAATCCAAACATCACTGTGTGAGTAACAGGGCAATAGGCAATTTATTATAATTTCAGTAGATTGGCCTGACAAATAAGAATAAGAAAACGTGCCACATCAGTGTTTACATAGCACCGGATATGAAATGTACACACAAATTTTTTTTATAAAAACTAGGCCACTGCAACATTGCATCACAAACGGCAATAACCTAAGTATCCATCAGACTACTAAAATAAGCTAACCAAAATCAGCTGGATGACACAAACACTCGACCATGATACGATGCAATGTACAAACAAAAGAGCGAAGGTTGCGACAAGGCAACTTTTGGGAAGTAAGATTTAAAATTATTTAGACATGCAGAAATGAAACTCCATGGTTACTGAGCAACTGAACATAATAGCTTTGCGCATAAGATTTTTTTGTTTAACCTTAATGGGGAATAAACAGTAACAAAACAGAAAACAATTCTAAACATCGAACAGACATATATATTTTTATTTAGGGAATTTTTCTCATTGTAACACTAGGGGTGGCGGATCCAATAAAATAGGTTTCTGGGACGTGTTCCAGCCGGATCCGGATCAAATTGAGCCCTGCTTTTGACACAGAACAGGACAAAAGGCAGCCAATATCCAAAGAAGAGCTTTGGAAAGTCCTCTAAGAAGTCTGGAACTATTCCTGAAGATTACTTAAAGGAATTACAAGAAAGGTTGTTTAACAGGGTTCTGACTGTGAATCATCCCAAATATTGACTTTTAAGACTGTTAAAATTGTAGACTGTTTTTGTGGTACATTAGAAATGAATGGTGATTTTTCTTTTTGTCTTTTTTGCACAGTGCTGTATCACAAAATGTGCAATTAATTAATCACACAGTATCTGAGACTGTGGCCTTGGGAGGTGTTGGGTCATAGGGTGTTTACTCAGTCTGCTTAGTCGGTGAGTCAGCCTACTGTGTACTAAAATGAAAAGAAATGCCAAGTCAGAATGATTTCTACTTAATGTGCATTAAGTCACAATTTCTCTCTACCTAACTGCTTTGTACTTGAGGTCGATTTTTCAACTCATGTCTTGATTTTAAAACATGGTGTAATGACTTTTTTAATCTGTTTGTACTACCACCATCAGTTATGAGAGATGTATGTATGCACTCTTGTTGGAACATTTGAATTTTGCGTTTTGAATCCCGCTCCCCAGAGCGACAGTCAACTGTCGTTGTGTCCTTGGGTAAGACACCTTACCCTCCTTGTCTCCAACGTTGGCATCACTGGCAAATTCAATTGTAAGTTGCTTTGGATAAAAGCGTCCGCTAAATGACTGTGTAATGTAATGTAATTGTTTCTTTCCATCACTAAAACTGAAGTGTATGTGTCATCTAACTTTTCAGTATGCAATAAACCTGATGCTGATGATACCCAGTCTCCATGGCGCTTATAATACTAATTTGAAGGAAAAATATGTTAGATAGATAGATAGATAGATAGATAGATAGATAGATAGATAGATAGATAGATAGATAGATAGATAGATAGATA
>JAOXYM010000010.1:11451538-11464356 GCA_028567055.1 Leptatherina wallacei | reverse complement strand
TGTTTCTGACATTACCTTTCTGCTTCCTCCTTCAATATCCGAAAGGGTCTCTGCATAATTTCATACATATTACAATAATATCTGGAAATGAATTTTATAGTTCTTGTATTTATAATTTCAGATGATGAAAGACACCAAGATCTACTTCCAAAAACAAAAATTACAAAAAATCTAAGGAAACTACAAAAGGCCTATGAACTTCTTTTCAATTTAGAGTTAATCATTTCCAAGCAGTTAAAATTCTGTGTATAATGAAAGGTGCTCCTGAAAAATATGTATTGTTTTCACATCAGCAAAGATCAAGAGGTTTAATGCAGTTTATTTGATTGTTTGGTGGATTTAAGTTACTAAGGGAAAAAAACATAAAAAGTCACTGTCTATATAATGCAGTCATCTAATATGTATTGTATATATTTTGATTTTAAATGTTCCCTTCTCTGAAGTCTTATATTTTTATAGGATATTCAATTATTTAGTGAGAAGACTATAAAAAATACCTAAAGGCTATTTCTTTCTTGAAAAGAAAACACTAAGATTGTCAAAAATACTCCATAAAGAAGACACATTTGGGCTGACTAGACTTCTTCAAGAAATCAAACAGACTTCATGGAGTCCAATGTCTTGGAAGTTTCTATCAGTAGTACTTTTCCCATGCGAAAACTCTGAAAAACTACAAAGAACTAGAAATGGACGCATAAAGACTGTCTTTATTATATAGCACCATTCAAGAATTTTTTTTTACAAAATTCTTCACAATGAAACACAAAACAAATTCTGTAAAACTAAGCAGTACTTGATGGAAAATTCTTATAGTGATGGTGAATTCCACTAGAAAAGGGACCTTGGACTCCAAGTAATCTGTTGGTTTTTTTAGAATTCACTAAGACTATGTCATACATATAAAGGCATTTAAAATTACTTAAAATAATTCCTTAGTCTTTTTGACATTTAAATTTTCTTTCCTATCCAAAGAGCAGATAAATGTCAAATCCAGTTTAAAGACCTTGCACAAACAATTATTTTGATTGGAAAACACAGATTCTTTCAACATATTTTTTCAACCATTAATGTTGAATGTTGTGTACCTAAGAGCAGAATTCATACATATCCAAAGATTAATATTTTGTGTGCTTTTTTTCCCCAGTTTCAGAGTTTTATGGTTCATGGTCATGAACCATTGCTAAAATAAGTGAGCTCAGAGTGAGCTGCGATTAAGCTGCTACAATAAAATTCAACACTGAAGCTAAAACACAGAGAAGTACTAAACTGCTAATCAATAAAGAGAGAAAAGCTTTTTTGTTCAAAATGAATTACTCTGGCTTCTTTTTAACAGTGTCAAAAACCAGCATTAGTCAAGATGAGAGGAAGTTTTTAATTTTGGCAGCCGGGGAGTATTTGGCAAGCTGAGAGTCGTTTGATTTTTCTGCTCTGAACAAAATATTAGTTTAAACTACATTTAGAAAGTACATGCTATCAGTTAATAACTGTCATACACCTGCAGACCAGAGCCTCCTCACTATATCGCATTAATTAAACCAAATAATTCAGGAAAAAAAATCTTAATTGAGATATCTCTTCATGACTTTCAAACTTTAGAAGATGACAAACTTTTTCATCAGAATGTGGTGATGAATCTTGAACTAAAACACATACAGTCATGTCTGCTGGAAAAAGACTGTATATAACCTTCTCTAACTTTGACTTTGTCAAACATACCTGAGGCCACAAAATGTTCAAGTGCTTCATTTTGCAGACTCAAAGAATACCTTTATGTCTGCACAATGTCTGGTTGTGTGTTACGCAAATTTATATGTTCACAAAGTTACCAAAAGCTCTCCAATATTGGTCATCTATAATATTTCTCTTTAACCCTGTGTGTTTCACATGCACTCAAGATAAATACATGATGAGATACAATCCTGTATTGAGTGAAGCAGTAGCCTAGAAGCTAATTAACTATTGATCTGTAGGCTGAAAATCTTTGGGTGAACAAGAAAATAGAAAACAATTAAAACAACTGGTATATGTGGTTTTTTTTTTTTGTTTTTCTAAATACACTTGTCCACATAATGAATGAGCAGACTGATTACATTTTTTTGTATGTTGTGTAGAAAATGTCTGCTCACTAAAACCACTGGCTAGCCCTTTTCACATGTGAGATACATTACAGTAATGGCTTCATCATACCGATCTGATTTATCAAACATTGTGCATCAGCCAATACTCTTATTTTCCTTAAAGGTTGCAAATCACTTACTGTAAGTACATGACTGTAAACAAATGTAACCATTGTAGTGGCTGTAGCTCAGATGGAAGAGCAGTTGTCTACAGAAGGTCAGTGGATGGATTCCTAGCCTCTTTAGACCAGGGTTCACCAACTCCGGTCCTTGAGATCTACCATCCTGCAGGTTTTAGGTTCAATCCTAAACCGCCCCTACACTCTCCCCCTACACACTAACCCTCCGTTTGTGCGTTCTCGGGGAGACTCCCCCATATTAACTCACTGCCAAACTCGCTTCAAATCCGAACGTTCACTGCCAAAGATGTCAAAAGACGTCTTTTGCGTTTTTTAACGAATGAAAGTGGCCGAGCAGCGGGCCCTGAAACAAAACTAGCTAATCTTCCTGTATGCTGATGTTTGATTTGATGTAAGCACTATTATAAGCATTCACTCATTCATTTGATGAGAAAAATCAAACGGTAATGGAGTTGAAAGAGTGTGGAGTTACTTAAAAGTACAGTATGTGAAGTATAATGTAGCTCCTGTCATTGTAATGGTTGCTGAATATATGATATTACAGGGACAGTGGGGAAAAAAATAGGCAGCTGGTGCGCCCTCGCAACCAGTGCCACAGCGCAATACTGGCGTATTGTGTTGCCATGGCGATAAGTGCTTGCCTTTTCCAGTGGAGGGAAGAGGGCGCCCCGTTCCTGCCAATCTTTTTCATGCCCTCCCCCTCCAATTAAAGGGCCCTCCGTGGCTACAAGTGTGACTTCATTGGGACTGACACTCAGTAGTGAAGGGGTAGTGTGTAGGGGGCGGTTTGGGATTGAGCCTTAGTGTTTTCCTGCTGCAACACACCTGACTCAAATCAATGGCTCATTAACAGGCTAGTGCAGAAGTTGACAACAAGTTGTTGGAGAAACTTTTCATTTGAATCAGGTGTGTTATAGCAGGGAAACAACTAAAACCTGCAGGATGTAGATCTTGAGGACCAAGTTAGAGATCCCTGCTCTAGACTATATGCCCAAGTGTCCTTGGACATGTAGTTGAAAAGCTATCAGTGGTGGACATATGACTAGAAAAGCTATACAAGTACAGTCCTACCATAAAAGTGCATATGAATTACAATATCTTTAAAAAAAAAGTTCTTAGCAGTTCAACAAAGTTTAGCATAAATTGTCATTTTCAATAGAAGGATACGAAGAATTTTTTTTCAGTTTTTTCTATACAATCCATTCCAGGATTAAAACTAACATCTATAAAAAAATTTTTTATAAAATCTAAAATAAAGACATATTCCATTATGATACTGAATTGTGGCCACCCATCTTGAATCCAAAGTCGCAGTGTTCATAATGGTGCCATAAAACCAGCAATTATCATAAGGTTTATTAGCAGAAAAGATATGTCTGATCTGCTGTGACAAACAAAAAACCTGAGAGGAACGGCTGTGTACATAAATGAACATTTGTCTAAGAACAAAAAAATTGCAAGGCAAGCCAAGGTGATCAGAAAGCGAGGGTAAAATACAGTCAACATAGACGAGGTCTGTAAAGTGTGGATAAAACTGCTTGGCACTCCAGAGCGACCGAGAACATTAATGATAAGAGATATGGTGGATTTGGACGTATTTAAATGACAGTTCAAATGTACAATCATCAGTGCATTATGAGTGGATTTTCTTATTTTTTTTCTTTTTTAGTGTACATTTGTTAAAAAACCTCATCTGGTGATTAGGACAGTAATGAAAATGCATCAAGTCAATCAGAAATAAAAACTTTCGTAATCTCTGGACAAAAACTACAAGAGGCTTTAAGTGACATAAACCCTGCTAATTATTTTAACCATGTCAGCAATGAGTGTATGTATTATCAGGAACAGCAACCAGGATCAGACTTAGAAACTGTATGGATAAGATGTACACAACAACTGGTCAAAGGGATATCTTTGTTTGTGGAGACTATAATATAGACCTCATGAAATCAGAGTTGCATAAACCAACCGATGAATTCTTATATACAATGTTTAGTTTAACCCTGTTTCCTAAAATCCCAAGTCCCTCAAGAATAACAACACATTCGGTAACCTTGATAGACAACATATTTACAACATCTTTATCAAACACAATATGGTAAGTGTCATACCATGATCAATGATATTAGTGACCACTAACTTTTTTTTTTTTTCCAATATCAATTATGGGATTAATGGGGGTAAGAACAGAAAAAAGCATGTAAAACAACCATCTATAAGGGATTACGTACTGAGGATGCTATTAGCGCTCTAAAAGATGATTTGATGCTGCAAGATTGGGAAAAAGAAGTGGACATGGCATGTACAAATTTATTCATATATTTAAATCATTATATGATAAAACGTTTCCACTTATAGTTATTAATAAAAGTTATAGATATAGATGAATAGATAGATTTTTGCTGCAGAAAGCTGTCCAGGCTGTTGTCCATTTCCCACAGTGGTTAAATGTGGAGGTTTGTGGTGCGACTGAGCAAATCCAATTTGGCAACCGACAGAACAAAGCAGCACTAGTCCTGGACCAGCGCCAGGTTTGCGCAGAGAGAAAAATGGTATTTATATGTGTGTTCTATCAGACTCACCTTGATCATTTATCTTGCTGCATTCCATTAACCTCAGCGGGAGCTTCAGCTTCATGTGTCCGGACTCACAGTTGCATGTCAGCTGAAAAATCATAGAGGATGCAGTCAGTGAAAGATGGCAGCATTGAGGGAAGAAAATCATATATTGAAGAGATTTTCATATTGCGTTTCTGTGAATGAATTTCAAGCAGGTTTTACTGTTGATTTAAATTCCATCCTGTTCTTCTGCTTCATTCTCTCTCACTTAGTAAATGTCTGAAGTAATAAAGTCTGGCACTGTGTCAGAGCTTGATTGTTGAATGATGCATTGAAAGAGGCTTTGATGGTCACTTTTCTTATCTCCCTGCTCCCTTATGGGTTATTAAAGCACAGTGCTAGGCATTACATCTGACCTGTTGATCGGACATCTTCAGCTGAGTACAAGTTGTGATTAAAGTAGCTTCAATTCATCAGCAGAGCACCGTAATGTCTTCCCACAAAAGACCATCTTTATTGTGTGCAAAGATGCCTAAAATCCTGTTAATGAGTGACTTCTGGCAGCTCTTGTCTTATACCAGAATCTTAAAATCTTACGCTGTGTGGCACGCTGATCTATTTTCCAGCAAGCACAAGACTATAAATTTGCTGCATATGACAGTACTGCTCATTCAAGGCTGTCTGGGGAGAAATTATAATGCCTGATGGTGTCTGTGCATTAAGCCCCCTAGAGCAGATGCACGACTAATGTTGAATTCAAAGCACAATCAAATATCTTGCTCCAAAGCACAGTGGGAGACAAGACTGCTAAAAAGGTACAGAGGAAAGTTCTGGAAAATTTTCTTAAAGAGAAAAAGAAAAATCAATTAAATAGGGATTTGAGGTTATTTTTCAAGCTGTGCTAATGATCATTACATACGACTGAGAAATCTCTCACAGAAGAGAGTAAAATATGTCTTGTGGAAAAGGAATTCTATTTTTATGTTTGAGAGCTTGAAGCAATATTTAAATCTTTACCCTTTTCATGTCAAATTAACACAAATATGTAAATTAAAACCTTTATCAAAGGCATATTTGTTAAACTACAAGAAAGTGTGTCATATTTGTTTTTTTCCTTTTCCTTTTCATGATTGAAATGATCATAAAACTAACATTACACTAGAAATTACCAATAATAACAACAATAATAATAATAATAATAATAATAATAATAATAATAAGCAATATAGTTTTCTAGTTAGGTCCTGAATCCCAATTAATGTTAATAGCCAAACAGTACCACAGGAATAAACCTGTCACTTGCTAATAGCTGACCCCGAGGACCTGTTTATGCCATTTGTGTAGCTCGTTTCAGCAGCAGTCACACTAAAGGCTATAACAACACCAACATTTCTGCATAATGAATGTTAGTAAGCTACATTTGGAAAAGGTCACAAATGGCAGACAAAAAAACAAAACTAAAAACTTTTTTAGTATACAGTGTGTAAATTAACATAAGTCATTTTCGCCTTTTTTTAGCCTGCTTCCTGTTCATAGTGAAAGCAAATGGGGGTTTAGAGCTCTATGAAACTTTTGACATGGGCTTCAAAAAAAGATTTACATGTATTTGGAGTTGTTTCTCTTCTGAAAATACATAGTAAAGTGAAAAAGAAATTCTCCTTGTTGTTATGTTTTATGTATCAGGACATGATAAATCATCGTTTGATCCTTACCAGATCAAGAAATAATGCAAATACAACCGCAGCAACAGGATTGTGCACACGGCAGTATCTGTGTCTTTATTTACCATGTGTGTTGGATATATTTTTGTAATTTCTCACTACCTCGATCAGCTGTTAATTAAAGCTGTCCATTCATCATCGCATCAGTGGAAATGCGGAAGTAAGTTCGTTCAGCTTTATGCTTTCCCACGTAATCTACGCCCACCTAAAATGTCCAACTAATCACACAATACTTCTCGGTGCCCCACGAGAAGAGAGTTCTGCAAGCACGATGTGTTGAGAACTGTCCTCAAACAAGTCCGGCGAGAACAAAATGCTGCCAGCTTTTTATTCAAGTAAAAGTGTAAGAGTACTGGATTCCAAACTACTTAAAGTATAGAAGTAAGAGTAATGTATAGGAAAAATGCCATTAAGGACAAAAACTACCCCACCTTCCCAAAAATACATCATTCTAAACGTCATGACTGTAATTGAACATTTATAATGTTAATGTTGATGCTATAGGCCACCTGTTCTCTTAAGTCTCTGTCATGAACATCTTTGCACTAGGCTATATTTGTCTGCTATGTCCTTACAAAGAAAAAAACAACAACACTTGTTTTTTCTGTTTTCATTTCCTAATCCAAAATTAGAAATTGGACAGCAATACTGTGATCCAATTTCCGATTTCGGAAAAAAAATATAAAAAAAAGATAATGAGCACCTAGATTATCTTTTTTTGCTTTTTCATCGGAGAAGTCATGTGACCTAGAAGTTATCTCTGCTCCGGGAAACACTGTGTTGATTACATGTCCAAAACTATGTTGAACTCGTTTGATCATGATGATAAATACACACAGAACAAAATAGTTCATTATTTTACGTCGGATTTGCATTAGGAAAGAAAAATGGTTTTGTGTGTAATAGATTTTTTTTCTCTGTGTTTGCTTGTATCTGTATGTAGCAAGCAGTTGAACTGATAGCTTTTGGTTGGTCTATTTACTCCATCTATGAACGCTTACTGTTGTTAAATGCTCAATATTTAACATCAATGATTCCATTATTATGACCTTTCAGTGTCAGAGCTGAATGCTCATTGTAAGTTTCAATTTAGATTCAGGCCTAGTCAGACAAGGTTAAAATTATGCAACTGTGTTAAATATAGCAACACTCCAAAATTTGCCTAAATAGACCATTTTTTGTCTTTTCTAATTGCCTTCTTCTTTATTGGATTAACGTCATACTATTTTTTTCATGACTTAGGAGCTTGTTTTTTCTTTATTTTGCTTTTGTCACTGTAAAATCAAAAATAAATTACAGAAAAAAGTTGATTTACTGTCAGTTATTTGATCGATATAACTTTTTCAATTATTCAAGAAGCATATGTTAGGTCATCTGTGCAACAGGTAAATATTGGCTAAAACTGGGTCACACAAAAGGACAATGATCCAAAGCAGGGCAGCAATTTTACTAAAAAAGAAAAGAATCAAAGTGCTGTAATGACCCAGACATTAACCCGACTGAAATGCTCTATTTGGCCCTTAAGAGAGCCATGCATCAGCAAATGCCAGCAAACCTAAAAAAAACCTGAAGCATGTTGTTAATTCTAGATTGAACTGACCTCATATTAAGGACAAGACAGTTCTTTATTATGCTATAATACATAAAAGCGTAGAATTGAAACAGGGAGTACTTTCTTTTACACAAGACTGTGAATGCATTTGACAATTCCCCCGCATAGCTAATGCAGTGTAAACCTGTCAGGTATTGGCATAATAAAAGGGAAAAACACTAACACCACATGCATCACACTCCTGCTTAATTCCTGCTCAAACTAAAAGGGGAAAAAATATTATCAGTGTTGTTGTAAACACAAGTACAAATCCCCGCTGTTATGGCAAGTCATGCTGAGAGACTTCTGATGTTTCGCAGTCATTTCCATTCCACAGCTTGCATTTGCATTTGTTTGATTTCCAGCAGCAGTTTGCAATGCCCCTTTGCGCAACAATACAGACACAAATAAATTAAGATCCGTCCTTCCTGGCAGAGATTATTTATCTCCTTACTCAAGCTGTCTGAACTTCGACAACACGGCTTCAAGTTATTCACTGCTATTTCCATACTCGGCGCCCACTGCTTTGACAGTAAAGACTACAGTCGGCTCCACGCCTGTGCATGTTTTTGTATAATATCAACCTTATACACGACTAATACTTATAAAGAACTTGCTTAGCCGTCTTTGATGTTTAGATGATGGAAGAATCATTGTAAAGTAATGCACGCCTATAGCTATAACCCCAATGCTAATCCTTTAGCTGAAAAATCAATTTTTCACATTGGCTTCAGCTGCCCTCGGGAAGATGTATCACAAAACTAGTCAAACCAGCAAACAGAATCAAACAGACTGGAATCACACAGAGGAGAGTGAAATTCCGTGTGTATAATCAGTAACAAGCCGTTACCAGAATGGGAATATGCCATTTCATTCTCATCAGCCTCTTAAAAAGACAAACATTATTTAATTAGGATGATTAAGATGAGCACAGACTAAAGGCCAACAGTGTTAACATTGCTGGAGATAATAGGAGGATTAGGGGTGATTCACTTAGAGAAGCTAATAGGTTTTTTTTTTAAATGGAAGACACAAATTTATTAGTGGATGTGATTGACAGCTTCAAATCAGCAGGAAAGAAGAAATCAATTGAGAAATTGACATCGCAAGTCTGTTTGTTCAGCTGCAAAGGCTGGAATAAGTCACTAAAAGTGTCAACATGGTCAGCTGCAAAAAGAAAAAAAAAAGAGGAGCACCTTTAGGAAAAGAGAGAGCAGATCTGCAGTGAGCAGATGAGCACTGACCCAATCTGACCCACTTCTCTCTGATTTATGCTTTACGGTCCCTCAGCAGACACAGCTTTGTTCTGGGGGGTCATAAATCTCCCGCACCTCGGAGCCGATCACCTGACCCTCCCAGTCCTGGCAGCTGCCCCCCTTCCACGCAGTCCGGTCCGCCGGCTGCAGCCGAGCTCTCGACACAAAGCAGAAATCACCCGAGCCACAAGCGCTGGCAGTTAATCACCTTCAGCAGACAATAGCGTGAAATAGAGCCAAGCGGACTGGGAAGGCGATTCATCGCTATCGCTAAAGCGCTCAAATGGGACAGGAGAGGCTTACCTGTTTGGTAACCTCTGCTCCAAGCACAGGGAGCGCTTCTGTCAAAGTGAAGTTCTCACTGTTTGAATTAAGCCAAAAGCGAGGCAATGGAAGGGGAACTGAGCTAGAAGGACTTGATATCTCACTGAAATAGAAAATGCAAACATGACACAATGACACAGTTATATGTTTATGCCTCCGGCCATGTTTAAAAAGGCTAAATACTGGACTAATTATGAGGCATGCTAATTAGTGTCATGAGCAGACCACACAACTGGTAAGGTTCTGAGAAGTTGGGCAATCAAACACGCCGAGATCGCAAGCAGCAGCTTGGCACAGCTGGTCAGCCGTTGCAGCCGGGACAGCACCATATGTCTGAAATGAGTTATTCTCCCTGGATCAGACATGGTGACATCCCCTCGCTGATAGCAGCAAGACAGAAGACATAAATAGGAAAGATGAAGGAGGAGAGGATGGAGCAAAAAGGAGGAAGAAGACAGTCTGAAAGTCCTCGACTAGGACAGCCTGGCTATAAACACATAGGGAGCAGCAAAAGCAGAGGACGATTCAAACTACGCCGCCTCACACGGCAGCAACATCATGAAATAAAATCTGAACACTTACCTGCTGAAAAATATGCGAGCAAATCTCTGTGCTCAGTCCTGTTTACGGTTTGTGGATGGTAGGGGAGCTCCGCTGATTCTCTATCCTCATTCACAGTCCAAATGATTTCCATGTGCAGGAGCAGATAATTGGCTCTCAGAAAAGTGGGAGAAACACTCATTGTAATGAAAGTGAGTAAGGTTTTTATTGTCTTCTCACTCCTGCGCATGGATGTCCTCTCTTTCTCGTCCCCCAATTTTTTTTAAACCCTAATTTGTTCACCAACTCTCTCAAGAGCAGCTCCACCCCCAAAGTCTGATCACACTTTTTCCTTTAACCCCCGAAGCTTAGCTCTGTTAACCAAGGTAGCACTAACAGCCTCCACAAACTGCACCTTTTCATTGGTTCTTTCTATCCAGCTCCCTTCCACTTTTCAGGTTTCCAAAGGAGCAATTCCCACTGTCTCAACCTTGCCCACCTTTCCCACTCTTGCAGCTTGTGAAGTGTTGGGAGAACTAATTTCAGTTCGGGGTCAAGGCAGCGGGACAGACTTCAATAATTCATGAGCTCAATTTAAGAGCTGAAGGCAGATGTTGCTTCAGCAAATGAAGCTTACAAAACAAGCTGAATTAGACTATTTTTTCTTTCTTTTCTTTTACTGAGAGTCACTTCTTTCTTCATGGCTACGGTTACATGATATTTTTTAATTCAGAATTAATTAAATCATTCAGAATTAAAGTATTTTCCTTCAGGTTTACATCGAAATAATCTTGAAATAATGTTTATATGGAAAACACGTTTTCTCAATTCCGCCTTAGATCTGGGGGTTGGGAAGGGTTCTGATTGGATAAGGGGCGGAAGGGAGGTACTTACGTCTACCAGAAGAAAACAAACTTCACTTCCTGCTTCTTTTCTTTTTGACTACAACATGGAAAAACCACATAGAACGTACCTTGATTTTGATTCTAGTTTTGAAGCAGCAGCTGGACTCTAGCATACTACTTCACTTTCACTTGAACAGATTTGGCCCGAGTCCAATGCTTGCCTTGGGCGGCCAGGACAGAATATGTGCGTCATGGTGACAGGACAAGGGAACCAGCATGCACAGAACAACTGGAATTAACTTAAAGCGGAATGAACGTATACATGATAAAGGAAATGTCTAATTTCGAATTAAAATGAAAATAAACCAGCCACTTACTCGGAATTAAGTTTAATTCGGAATTATCATTTTCATTTGGAATTAGGTGTTGGTCATTTTTCATCTCTTTAAAGCGGATTCAACTTTTATCCCGCATTACAGGGGAAATAAAACTCTCATGTAAACGTGGCCAATTTATGTCTACCTATGGATGGAGGTGGCCAAAATATTTGTATATTAAGTCAACTCTGACATTTACTGATTTTTTTTGGCGACTGGAGAAATGTGACATCAACCAGTCTAAAATACAACAAAAGTACTCTGACACAAACAGTAACAACAAAATAAAAAAATAAAACAGGCAGGAAAAGCTTGTGAAATAGAGCAAAAGGTCTCAAAGCTGCCATTTAAAGATGTTTAATGACCCTGATTATGGTAAGACTAAAGCTTCATATGTGTAAATTGCCAAATAAACATTGGAGACTCAAAACATCTTTTAATCCTGCACTGATTTCTTAATCTCATGGAATAGTGATTAAAATAATAGTTATTTTTCATTCCTGGACATTCCTTCCATGTTTGTCCAAAAGATTTAAAAGTTTGGGAGTATTTTGGGTGTTTGCAATGACAATAATGTGGGCAGCACCACAACGTGGTGTGATTCAAGAAGAATGTCTTCCTATAGATGTGCAGTGTTACCAAAGAGAAAAGCATAATTGTTGCAGAAGTATAGGTTGCTTAGATTGCTTTAACCAAACTCTATTTGCAAATGATGCACTCTGCAGTTTGTAGAGATGTGGAAATATTTGGGTTCTAAGACATTGCAATGCAAACGTATCTTATCTCTTCATCGAAGCAGAGATAGAACATGTTCAAGAGTTTACAGTTTGCCATCTCTACGGTTTAAAAAGAATGGTCTGAAAAGGAGCAGCAGTTGTCTGGAACAAAATGTCATGTTGATGTCAGAGGAGAATAGGCAGAGTGGCAGAGATGACAAAAAGGCAAAAATAACTAAAATAACTACTGGTTACTACCAAATTATGCACAATATCATCTCTGCAGATGGGTTACAGCAGACCACACTGGGCACCACTCCTGTCAGGTTAGAATAGGGAACTGAGGCTACAACTCGCACAGATTCACCAAAACTGGACATTAGTAGATGGAAAAATATTGCCTGGTCTGATGAGTGTCCATTTCAGCTCCACATTCAGATGGTAGGGTCAGTGGAAACAACATGAAAACATGGATCCATCCTGCCATGCATCAGTGCTTCAGACTGTTGGTGGTGGTTGGTGGTCTTACTTAGAAGGCCGAAAATACTTTGTTACAATTGGCAGCTATGAATCTGAGCAAGTGGCCATGACTTGTGGAGTCCCCCAGGGGTCAGTCCTTGGACCTCTTCTGTT
>JAOXYM010000010.1:11418990-11429595 GCA_028567055.1 Leptatherina wallacei | reverse complement strand
TAAACATGTTTATTTCTGCTGTGAAGTTGGCCTTTTTAACATGGGAGTCAATGGGAATCTGCTCTGTTTTGCAGCCATCACCTGGCGGAGGAGGGGGGAACTGCAATTTTTGGCACTTCCGCATAGGATTCCTTTTTTCGAAAGGGAGGTTGCCCCTTGGTTGTAACGTCTCGTCAGTAATGTAAATATAGACTTGTGGTATCCACCGAAATCCCAGAATCTCAGCTAAAAGCACATATAAACCATGTGAACACAGTCAAGACAACAAACAATTAAAATAGAAGGTAAACAAAATCCGCACAAATATGTAAACACCAATTATGGATCCCTGTGTCCGCCCACGGCACACACACGGACAAATTACACCTCTACTGAAAGCACATGTCTCACAGATTCCAAAAATATAAGTTTCATCTCACTATGAACAAGATTCACCGAACCAGAAGCAAAAGAAGGCCGAATTTCTGCATCAAGTTAGAAAAAAATCATCATTAATTCTCTTACCTTTGCTGCTTTGCCTCCAAAAGTTAAATCCACCGTGTTAAAACCGCATTTAGTAAACACAACATTTCCCAATGTGCTTTGGGAGTAGTTTTCAACCACAAACACAATTTTCTGGCTGGTTACAGGAGTTTGATTGGACGAAGACATGTGTCAATCATTCTGCATCACCGCTAATGATTGGTCATTTCATTAACAGGATGACTCAGCATAATTCTGCTATAACTTCATCATTCTTCACTTCAGCTCTATGAAACTTTGCACAGATAATGTCAACATGCTGAATCATGGTTTTCGGGAATTTTTTTTATCTACCACAACAAGTTTTAAAAGCTTTTATATATGTTAGGAAAAAACTCCCGATGAACCACAGACACTCAGATCAGGTAGAAGTCATAAGCTTATTTACTTGCAAGGAGGTCAAATCTGCCAGGAGACAGATATTGAACTGAAGTTTCATTCAACACAATCCTTACTTATACACACATATAGCCCCTCTTTAGTTAACTTCAACACTCCGTCATTGTAAACTTACACCCCCATCGAGGGTCCGTATGTTAACCCCCCGGGGTGAAGACCAGATCAGCAGGAAGACCATAAAGTCTTTTACTGATGCCATTAAAACAGTAAACATAAACACAACTGATACACCACAGTCCTGGTCTCAAAGTAATTCAGGGTGCACAAAGTCTTTCAGGGTTCAAATGTCATAAATAAAATATTTTTCCATCAATATATTATGAAATGCAAAAAAATTTAGGCGAGGAGAAAATTCTTAAATTTTTTTTCATGTTCCATCTTCAGTTACTTTAACACAGCAGCATCTATGGTGAAGGTTTCACCTCTGAGAAAATTGTATGAGTGTTAGCTTTATTTTGATACCAAGATGGTTTATGTATCATTTATAGTCACAGAAAAATAATCAATTATATTTGTGTATGTCCATTTTCAAGCCGAAACCCAAAAAAGACCCTTGTGGCTCAAGAGGTTGCTCACGTCTTCTGCACCTTGCTGTAATTGCTTCTAATGTTTGATGTAAAGTACCTTGAATTGTCCCGTACATGAAATGTGCTATACAACTAAACGTGGCTTGCCTTGACATGAGGAAATGCTATCTTGGTGATCCGTCCACACCAGGAGCCAGCCCACCCAGGACCACAGAGGGTGCTACTACTGGAACTGCCCAGATCAGGGCAGCCCAGAGTCCACAGCACAGCCGTAGGGCTGCATTGCAGGACCTCCAGCCACCCTGACAAAGATGATCACTGTGGTAATAGCCCCGCAGACCAAGCAGGCAAAGCACCCGGTGTGGAGAATCCTACAGTGGCCCAGAAGTGTCACAGCAATACAAAAGCCACAACACTCCAAAGTTAGCCACAACACAATTAGCCACAACACAACACAATTAGCCACCACATTCCACAATTAGCCACCACATTCCACAATTAGCCACAACACAACACAATAAGCCACAACATTCCACAATTTGCCCCAACACAATACAATTAGCCACAAAACAATTAGCCACCACATTCCACAATTAGCCACAACACAACACATTTAGCCAAAACATTTCACAATTAGCCACAACACAATTAGCCACAAGATTCCACAATTAGCCACAACACTCCACAATTAGCCACAGCACAACACAATAAGCCACAACACTCCACAATTAGCGACAACATTCCACAATTAGCTACAAAACAACACAATAAGCCACAACACAATACGATAAGCCACAACACAAACAATTGACCCTTCGCTAATTCCCGCCCACCATGGTTACAGTTGCTAGGACTGGCACGCTTTCTTATCTGGTTAATTTCCGCCAGCATGTAAATATGATTTCTCAGCAGTCTTTGGTGAAAGATATTCCGGAGTAATAGTTCGGAAATATCAGGGAGAACAAGACACAAAAGACTACTTGATGCATTTTAGAAATTTATCCCCAAACATCATTTGTCGGCGGAGTAATGTTGACGAAGAGTACATAAATTACGGCGAAGGCTCACCACTAATGTTGCAAGATTTCTTAGCCACCCTGTGTCTTGACAATTCATTTAAAAAACAAACGTATAAAGGAACAACAATGTTCTTCCATTGCAGGGTAAGTCAGTTTATTGTTTTATTTTAAGCTAACTTTCATTTATGACTCCTATGGTTTTCAGCAGCCTATCTGATGTATTAGCCTGTTGCTAATGACAAGTCTTTTAAAGTAAGGATATTGTTCCCACACCGTGGTGGTGGTTTTGGTAATCAAATCGAAGTTTTTATCAACTGCATGGTATGAATTTGTACAAAATAACCCTTTTCGTCTGAGGTTTTTGGCAGCCTCCACAATGTTCCTTTTGGTTAGGCACAGGGAAAGCAGCTACTGGATCGGGAAACTCAGGCCTTACTTATTGGGGTTTATCTGGTAAATTTGTTTAACTCAGTATTAAACATTAGTAACTTTTGACTAATATTCCACTAATGTCCTGAAGCTAACAACGGTGTGCTGTAGTTTCCGTTACCTTAGAACAAATAGTAGTTTTTCATCAACTCTAAGGGATTCAGCTGCGTGTGAGATCTTCCACACTGTTTAATCCATATCTGATATTTTTCTAGATGTGTTTTTGGTTTAGTGAAGGAGAAAAATACAAAATCACCTAAATGTTCTGGATATCTTTCATCAGACTTGCAAGTCCCGTTCACGCACCGCTTCGCTATTTTGCTCAGGAGGGGAATGTTTGCCAGGCGCTCCGTCCTTAGTTACCGTTGCTAACGTACGATTGGTCAGTGACGGTTTTAGGGCGGGACTGGCAAAGGGTCAATTAGCCACAACACTCCACAATAAGCCACAACACAATTACCCACAACGGAAAACATTCTGCTTTTTTTCTTCTTCTTTTAAAATACCTTTATTTGTTCCTGTGGCGTAACTTTCGCTGTTGCCCACTTCACGCATAGGGTTGCCATGACTGACAGTTTCCAGCCTAAATACAATGCCCCAGGCAATTATTTTTCAAAAGAAGCCCAATTGTGTAGAAATCTGCATTATCTGGCAACAACGTTCTTGTAGCTCTGGAAAACTTGTAACTCTGGAAAATTCTGGGGGGGGGGCAGTGTAATTTTTTGTTGTGTGTGTTGTGGCTAATTGTGTTGTGTTTAATTGTGGAGTGTTATGGCTTTTGTAGTGCTGTGACACTTATGGGCCACTGTAGGATCCCCATGAAGAAAACGCTGGAGTTAAAAATGTTAAAACAAAGATCAAATAAACCTAAAAACAATAAGAACAGATTAGAACAACAAAATGAAAATAGAATAAAAAAATAAAAAAAATATGAAAAATTTAGTTAAAAGCTAAGGTAAAAAGGTAGGTCTTGAGCCTCTTTTTACAAACATGGACAGTCTCTGCAGCCATGAAGTTCTCTGGCAGGCTGTTCTAGAGACAAGGACCGTGATAATGGAACATGGTCTCACTATAAGTTTTAGTTCTGACCTTAGGAACTAAAAGGCCAGTACCAGAGGACTTCACGGTCTGCGAGAGCTCATAATTTAAAGGTAGGTCAGATAAATAAGAAGGCCAAAAACTATTAAGACACTTATAAACAACAAAAATAATCTTAAAAATGCATATGTGATTACATAATATTAATCTTGAAATCCAAACTGTGTACTATCTATTGGACCATTATGACCCACCCTATCAGAGAAGTGAACCATATTCTCCCTCCCTTAGGTGTATGAAACCTTATCCTTCTTCATATTTTGTGCTGAAATAATCTCCCTGGTCAGATCAGAGCTCAGAGGCTGCAGAGGGCTTAGGATAAATCAGAGTGACAATTAGCGGAATGACACATCTTGACACATCAGACCTCCAAACAGCCTCCAATGAATCATAAGAGACTGTCCAGAAATAGCTGCCCCAGCCTCAGCAACAGAACAGCTGAATGCCCAGGTCAGTTCAGTTCTCTACTCTAACCTGGAAGAGTGTCCTTAGGTCATCTGTGCTCCGAGCAATCCAACAAGTCCAACCTTGGTAACCATGTAGGTTTTCAGTGTGTAACTGTAGGCCCATTAGAAGAGTATCAGCAGCAGGATGCCACAAACTGTTTAAAATCCCAGTAGTACAATGAATTAACCTTTTTATGATGTCACTGTATTCATGTAAATATCTGGCACAAAAGTACTTTGGAGCATAAGTTTTTCCTTAAAGGTGCAGTGTGAAACAAAATTTTAAAAAAAATCATTAAAAATTGTGTTTCTATGGGTATTTAATCAACCTACTAAAATAACTGTTGTGTTTTTATTCTCTAAGCCATACTCAACTCGCCGTTTGTCCACATAAATGGCAGCTGCCATATTAGTGGCACCATTTTTATTATGGTGTCTCTGAATGGACAAACAACTCTGTATGTGACGTGAGAACCCTCTGAACTTAAAAACTGCAGTATCGGTTTTGTTTGATAGGTGCTAGAGCACCATATGGTATGAGTATCACCTTAAAAGGTAGATAGAAGAAGACAGTGCATATGTACACAATGTTAGTAGTTACATGTAGTTTCATCGCTGCACCATAGGCCATTGGATCCACTCACGGATGAAAATATGATTATGTCTGAAATAATTTAGGTTGGAGTTTGAAGTCATTGCCATACCCATCTTTACCACTAGATGCCAGTAATTCTTATACACTGTACCTTTAAAGTTAGACAGCCTTTGTTGTCATGGTTACAGTGATAACAGGTGGTTGAGGTTACTGACCATACGTTCTCATTCCCAGTTCATTGCATCCTGGTGCTTGATCAAGAGCCCCTCACGTCAGTTTTTAACACAAGGGGAACTTCACTACGGCTGCATAATCCCCGTGATTCACCAGTTGCTCCAGAAGTGAACAGGAAAAAAACATTCTATTGTGCTGGGTTATCGACAATTAACATGGACCACATAAGGAGGTCAAAAGGGTTGGAGGGGGGTAGACAGACACCCAACCTGACTCATGTTCTAATCCAGCATTGACACTGTTGTTTCCTCATTTCCCTTTTTCTTTGATTTGTAATTCTGGCATTTATTTACTCACTTACTTATTAATGAATTTAATTCATATTTCCTTCACTCCATTCCTGTTGCTTTATATTGTCAGGCATAAAAGTATTAGGGTTGTGTATGTGTGTGTTTTGTTCTTTTTAAATGCAGCAATTATTTTTCCAAGCTTTTTAACTTTTAACAAGTACAGAAAGAAAGAAAGAAAAAAGGCCCAGCAGAAAAAACACTTCACAAAGAATGACTGAAACATGACACGACTCTGGCCTGGATGGAGATTACTGCTCCTGTTGCAGCTCAACATGCTATTAGTGGCTCGACTTTCCTTAAATTTTAATGATTGGTTGCTCTAAACCCATTAAGTTCAGTTTACTGTTTTTAAATCAAAACTAATGCAGTGGTTTCTGGGCCAAGTATCGGGATGATAATTAGAACAGGTTGTTGTAGAGAGGTAAAATGTAGTTTTCTTGACCCATCCATCTACCCCAATCCCCTTCATATTGAGACTTTGTGAAGATGAAAATAAAAGTGTAGCTAAATTTGAATTCTTTCAGTATTTTTCTTTTTTTTTTTTATTGTATCCTAGTTCAAGTATCCATAACTGAGAAGGCAGAAAAATATTCTAAATTGCAGAGCTGGAAGGTATTTTACTATAAATCAATCCAGATTTTAAGATTTTGCACCCTATAATAAATATAAATCATATAATCATTTATAATTCATTAAAAAAACAACAACAACAAAAAGGAATCCATTTCAAGTTAATCCAGGGAAATTACAATATATATTTCCTTGAGTAATTACGAGATGCGCTTGCTTGGCAGGAAACAGCCCTCTTTTTTTTTTTTTTTTTTTTTAAAAGGTTTATCCCTAAGCTAAATGTAAATCTTGGTGCAGAGAACTCAGTTGAGTTTGCAGGGATAACTGACAGGGACAATTTGGATTTGCATAGCATATAAGTCAGCAAATCAGAGAGCCAACAGTAGAGTGGTTCAACACTGCTTTCAGGACCTGCTTTTGGGGAGGCTAAAAGGTTGTTAAATGATCAAAAACAGAAAATATTTTTTAAACCAAAACTATATTTGAGGTCAGATTTTCCCAGGGTGATTTCTAAATATATTATTTCAAAATTCATAAATTATTTTAATCTCTGTAAGGCACAATTAATATATCCAGTGATGCTGTTGTTGCCGATGTTGCTGGTACCGTCGTGAGGGTTAGTGTTATTCCCTCTGCTGCGTTCCACATCTATTATGTAAGAAGCTGCTGTAAAGAACCAGCAACAAGTTTTTGTGAATGCATAAAATACAAGGCAGTTCCCCTGGGCAACTGTCACACTGTGAATGTGCCACTGTGTTTGGACTGGAGGAAGCAAACAAGGAGGGATGTTTAGATTATTTTAAGATTCCTACTGTATTTGACTGCCCTTTTTATTCAAATGAGTGTGTGGAAGGTTCAAAGGAAACATTTTGTACTCTCCACATACACGAAAGCTTGTGAAATAAAGTAATCAGATACAAAAGCTAAAGGTTATTTAAACTACAAAAACAAGGAATTTTATGGTAATAATTTCTCAATAACCTAAAGTGTATATTTGCAGTCAACTTTTCCTTGTGCTGTAACTATTTGATATTGAATATATACTGTAAACATGTACATTTTAGTGTTTTGTTTTTTTTGGTGGGGAGTGATTCTAATTGGTACACTAAATATGAAAATAATCTAATTAAATTGAGATAAATTAAATGATTGATGAATACAGGCTAAACTTCCTAACTACATTTTGTAACTATGAGAAGTGACAATATATATCTACCACATCTTTCTATATAGAAATACATACTATATACATGTACTATATGCAATACATGTAATCAGTTCTAGTATTAATAAAATTTGCTCAACAAATCTTAAATCCACAACAGAAAGAAGAGCATGTGATCATTTATATATTGAGTCAAATGTTGTTTAATCAAACATTACATTTCAAGTAAATATCTAACAGAAATAATACAATATTTAGTTTATGTCTCTTCCTTTAACAAATAATGTACAAACCTCTTTGGTTTATTATGGTTTTTTTAATGGTAGAAAGAGGTCATCTTGAGCTTCACTTGTAATGTATACAACAAGGCAAGGCAAGTTTATTTGTATACCACATTTCCTGTAAGTTTTTCAATCATAGCAAACAGAGTGCGAGAATTGTTGACATTCTTGTTCATAATTTCAGATGAATGCAGTTCTCTGGTCCTGCTCATTGTTATAATTACGCAGGCTCTGCACTTGTTGTTGGTAACATAGCGATGGCTTCGACAAACTGAACACTTGTTCTTTCATTAATGTGTCTCTTCCTAACCGAGGAGTAGGTTGATAGAACATTCTGAGTGATAAGTAAATCAAACAAATCACAAAAATGGTCAGACAAGGCCAAGTCAGTAACTGCAACAGAGGAAATATCAACACCTTTAGAAATAACCAGGTCCAGAATCCGACCTTGAGTATGGGTCGGTTACATGTTGCCACAAACCAAACGCCCTATATTGAAGAAAATTCCTTGGCATTACAATCCGTAATATTAAAGTCCCTGGTTAAGATAAAGTGGTTAAAATCAGTAGAGATAACTGACAATAGTTCAGAAAATTCATCAATAAAACTTGTACAGTGTCCTGGAGCGCTGTAGATGATTAAAAATAGGATTTTAGGAACACCCTTTAAAATAAAACTAAGATATTTAAAAGAAGTAAAATCACCAAATGAAATCTCTTTGCACTGGAACAAATCTTTAAATAAGGCAGCTTCTCCTCCTCCTTTCCTGCCATTTTGACACTTACTCATAAAACTAAAACAAGGGGCGCTGTTTCATTCAGAACAGCAGCACTTGTGTGTTCTGTTAACCAAAAAGAAGAAAAAAGAAAATCTAAACTGTGAGAAATGATTAAGTAAAACAGTGACTTGTTGGACAGAGATCTAATATTAAGTAAGGCTAGCTTTATGAAGTCTATACTGGTCTCTGTGGTATTGCACATGGTACAGTTAACAGATTCAATCTGTTCACCCCACAAGTTGACTAACAGCAGGATTTTGAAGTTGATTCTTTGACAGACAGGAAGCCAGTGTAAAGATCGGAGGACTGGTGTTATATGTAGCCTATGTTGTGAACAAGTTCTTGATCGCCTTGTGTTTGAGATATTTTTAGCTGTTCCAATCATCCAAATTGTGAAACTGTTATATGTTACTTCAAGGTTCTTTTGGTTCCTTGATGATAATTTTACTGAAAGATGTTGAGAAAAATGGCTTGTAAATTGTTTGTTGGGATCAAAATGTGCTGATTCGGTTTGCCATAGTTTACAGTGATCATATCCTTAGATGTTTGTAAATCATTTTTTCTTCAGTTGGTATGGGTCTGTTAACTTCTGCGAAACAGTAGGTAAGCTAAAGCTCATGGGGCGATAAAAGCTGCAGCTGCTTTCCCGTTTTACTTGTCAAGATTGCAGTGACTAAGCAGAAGCCAGCAGTAGCATGTCAGCTGAGCTAACCTTACCTTAAATCAATGTTCAACAGACTGGACTTCTAAATGAAGAATATAGGCCATGATAGAGTAAAACAGCTGGTCACAGTTTATTTAGATAAAAAAAACACACGTTGGAACAATGCTATAAAAACACAAAATACATACTTCCATGAGCAGAAACAATGATAATTTGTCATGAAAGGTCTTATTCTCAGCTGCTTTCACCCTTCTGCACACAAAGAAGTTATAGGCTTCCAAGCTTTTTCATACTTTCATCTACCTAGTTGTGTAGAAGCTCGTCTGATGCCGTATAAAACCCATACTGTCTAAAAGATTTAAAAAATTTGCTGGTGTAGGGATCACCACTGTTATCAGTGTGTAGGTTAAAATTACCTGTTATTAAAATGTTGTCATATTTAATAAGTATGGTTGATAAAAACTCAGAAAAATAAAACAGGAAGGAGGTTTTGGTGGTCCATAAACTATGATGCATGAAGCTGGTCAGCTGTTAAAAACAAATGAATGATGCTGAAAGGTAGAATAATTAGTTAATGAGAATAACTAAAGAAGAAGATCACGAATAAAAGCGGCCGAAATGAGTTTCCTCTACCTTAGAGATAGGCTGAGAAGCTCGGATGGGCTCAGGGTAGAACCGCTGCTCCTCTGCATCGAGAGGAGCCAGATGTGGTGGCTCATCTGGTTAGGATGCCTCCTGGACACTTCCCTGTTGAGGTATTTTGGGCATGTCCAACCAGGAAAAGACTCCAGGGAAGGCCCAGGACACACATCTCTCAGCTGGTGATGGTAAGCCTCCATGAGAGAACTTGGTACATCAATGCCAAGCCAAGTTTCAGTTAAAAACATACAATCAATGTTATTCTTTAAAATCCAATCATTAATAATAAAAGATTTGTTTGACAGTGATCTGATATTTTAAAATAACCATGTTAAATGATGCAGGTAAGCTCTGTTGTGAAATTGTTGACGTGGGTTTGTAACTGGAGTTGTGTGTATAGGACAGACATCTGACAGTGGAAGTATGTGGATATGAATGAGGATGTTTGTAATATCTGATGGTGATTTGCACGTGTAAGAGAGGATTGTTTGACTGGGGGAGATGTGTTCTGTGGATAAGTGTTGACCCAAATAGAGCACTGACATTTTGCACTTACCGGTAGTGGCGAACCGTCATTTGACTGCGACTCTCCAGCTCATCAAAAATATCCGCCAAATAAATGACTGCAAACTATAACATTAACCATTGGTGGCACGAATAACCTATTTACGTCTGCTAAACTGGCTAAAAGCTGCTAACATTTACTGTCCTAACTCTACTACGTCGGTATAAGTCCTTTCCTCTACGTTGGCAATATGGCGTCTGTTTAGTGCGAGTAGTGTGCATCATTCTACACTACACTTTTAGGGCAGCATCTGGGTTCTTTCAGTGCACTGAGTTTTTGCTAAAATCTGCGTTTGAACGCACTATGCACTTAAAGCTGCACGAGTCAAAGTCTCAAATGTTTTAAACTGTATTTGGATTTGGTAAATTAGTTCCTTTTCTCCCA
>JAOXYM010000010.1:11239701-11251391 GCA_028567055.1 Leptatherina wallacei | reverse complement strand
GGTTGTTTTTTATGGGAGTTTTTGGTCTGTTCGTGACTTATAACATTGTAAGAGACTATTCCAAGGACTTATAAAAGTGATTTTTGCATAATATGTCCCCTTTAAGTAAAAAGGAAGCCAACTGTGGGTCTTTTCTTATATCCAGAGCAGCTCTAAGCATCCTCCGTTTCTCAGAAGCCACTCTGGTTTTTCGTTTGTGCCAGTCAGACTCTGCTTTAGATCTTTTTGCTGCACTCAATCTCTTCTTTTCTTTTGTTTGTTTGGGGTCTGTGATGGAGTTTGGGCTGTGCTCGATGCTGGCCTCTTCTTGGTCTCCACAGACTCCTTCCTCAAATGTTCAAAAGCTCCTGGAGCAACCGAAAGCTGCCTGACGCACAGGGATGTGCATTATGCCACAAAACTGACAGTTCGGACCGAACTGCTCTCTATTGTAGTGGCTGTACAGGCTCATAGCAGCAGTCGCAGTAATTAGGTCAGGGGTCATTCTACACATCACAGCATTGCTGGAGCATGTATGGGGTAGAAAAGCTGTAATTTTAACATTTACAATTACATAGGGCCCCTTTAAACACAAATTGGAGTCATTGTTAATGTCAGTTTTTGCTCCACTGTTAATATGCATTACTCAGATTACAAACCATGACCTGGAATATTGACATTAAAAAAAATGAAAAAATAAATAACCCCGGGAGATAACATTCAATTCAATTCTTTCTGTCAAGCTAATTTGATTATAAATCAAAAGAAGGGATTTTGATGTCTGGCTGTAACACATCATCCACTGTGCTGTGGTGGTCATCCAACTAAATTTCAACAAGTGAAGAGATAATGACATGCAGACAACAGCTGCCTTAATTTATTAATCAAAACTTTTGCAGAAATCCTTGAAAATGCAAAGATAATGCACCTTACACTCACAAACTCTTCTTTTTCTCCCAGACATATCACACAGGTTTATTGTCATTGAGGAGCAAGAAAGGGCTGAAGCACAAATACAGTCTGACACTAACTTTGCAGCTTGCAGTGTTTCATCCACAGAGCTGTCCTGCCTATTAGAAGCATGTCTGCTGGAGCCCTGACGCTGTGAGGACTTGACAGGCTCGCCGCAGAACCTCAAATTAACTTAATTTGGGTTTGGATGTCATCCTTCGCAAAGCTGCCTCGCTGTTTCTTAGTCATAACCTCTGACTGCTACTCGTCTTGATGCCCAGTCAGTAAAGGAACACTGCGTTTCCTCGAGCCAGGGAGGGCTTTTTAATGAGGGAGACAACTGGCCCAAGCAGTGGTGCTTTAATTAGCTGCAATGCCACTTTCTCACTCAATAGTCTCCTCCATTTCCACAGCAAGAAATTATTTAGGGATGCATAGCCAGTTAGACAGCACAAATGAGGGGGCGTGTTAAATGAGATGGTGTAAAATCGTCAAAAGAGGTCCTGAGTTAGGGGGTGTTTCACGGCACATTTGTGGTGCTATGTAAGAAATATGTCATCTTTTCATTATATTGAGATTTGAATAGAGCAAATGGCAACCACTTGGCCGATACAGCAAGAGAGACCTCATAACTTCATGAATACACAAATCTGCCACTATTTTAGGTCCACCTGTTCAATTTCCTTCAATTTCCTATTAACACAAATAGCTAATCAGGCGGCAGCGACTCCATCCATTTATTGATGTAGACATGGTCAAGACAACTTGCTGAAGCTCAAACTGAGCATCAGAAAGGGATTTAAGGGACTTTGAATGTAGCATGGTTGTTGGTACCAGACGGGCTGGTCTGAGTATTTCAGAAAATGCTGATCTACTGGGATTTTTACGCACAACTTTCTCTAGGGTTTACAGAGAATGGTCTGAAAAAAGAAAATATTGAGCAGCAGCTGTCTGGACCAAAATGTCTTGTTGATGTCAGAGGAGAATGGGCAGACTGGTAGAAAGGCAGCAGGAACGCTAATAACCATTGGTTACAACCACGGTATGCAGAATACCATCTCTTCATGTGCCACACATCCAAACTTACAGAAGATGGGTTACAGCAGCAGAAGACCACCCCAGGTGCAAGTAACTTTGGGTACTTGCAAATTTAGATTTTCAAAAATGCACAAGCATTGAAAATCTACACAATCTTTTTTACCCTTAAACTCACAAATCTAATACTTTCATGTTCAAAAAGGCTTCAAAAATGTGTTAAATACAGCACGTGCGCACGAATCACCAGGTACACACGGGCAAAAATGCATTTACACATAGTAACATCACAGATGTTAAAAATCAGACTGCAAACAAATTCATGAAAGTAGGATGCCTCAACAGTGTAAATGTTAATTTATACAGTAGCATAGGCTATATTTTTGCAGGTAGGATGACTCCTCTGTGGATAAGTGAATGTATCTATTCACATATCATATAATAAACACTCAAAATATAATTTATAACAAACAATTTGAAAACTCAACCTAGTTTAAATATATTCTTACAATTCCTATGAAAATGAATAAAATATATTTATAAAATAAAAGTTTAGTTCATGGGGTATGGCTGACAAAGTCCTCACAACATGGAGTTACAGCTGTTTAAACACAGACTTGAGGGTAGCCTGGATTTATGAATGTGTCCTCACCAGACATTGAAATTACATTTCCGTTCATGCCTATATTGTTCTAACATTTGGGTTGGATAAAATGTTAGAACACCAGTACTAGTAAGTTGTAAGCTACAGTACTACTCAAAGGTTTTAACAGACCTACCTTGAATTTGAATGAATATCTGTCCAAACTTTTGAATGGTATTGTAACAGAGCAGCCAGTCAGTGTATCTCTTGGCAATGAAAACAAATAAGAAAAATCGGGTTATTTTGTTTTAAAGGAATAAACTAACTACCTCAACATACGTGCACCCAATACACCTCGTAGACGTGATAGGTTGCGCTTGATAGTCTATAAATCCCATTATCATCAGCATTCATGATCATCGATCAGTATTTGGAAATGCTGGTCAGTACTGCATAGAATATAATACACAAGTTTGCAGAGGAAACAAGACTAACACTATCATCTGTTCAGATAAGCTATCTCTGCACTACAGGAAGTAAGAATACACCACCATTATGTTTTAACTTTATCAAAGAGCTTTCCCTGATCAATTTCAGTTGTTATTTTTGTTTCTGAGAAAAGAACATATTTTTGTTGCACAGCCAGCATCAAAGGACCAGACTGCTTCAGCCCATTTGTACTAACTGCAAGTTCTAATACACAACCGCATGCATCATGAATACTTAACATAATACTTTCTACTTAATATAAAAACTCCACCCATGGGACCAAGTTTCTTTGAACATTTTTACTTAATGGAGTTCATATTGATTTAGTTTTGAACTAGAAAGAAGAGTTTTAATAGGAAGCACTAATATTTTAATCCTGCATTCCCAAGACAGAGAGATATACAAACAAACAAGACTGTCTTTTTGGAGTAAAAAAGTTTTTAAATCAGAATCTTTTTTTTTTGGTTTTCTTCAACACCACACAGTGAAAAAAGTCCCGTACATATGTGCATACAGGCACACAGGAGCGCGCAAGTGCAGGGACCACAAGAACAATAAAGAAAAAAAAAACAACAGCAAAAATAAAAACCAACACGCTGATACAACATGAAAAGTCTGTAGGCTATCACTAGCTCATACTTGAGACATTTTGAAGTTGCCCTAGTAACCCTGCTCCCATATCTTATAGAATGTATTGAAGAAAAGGCCCCATATCTTCTGAAACTCCCTGCACTTCTGCTGGAGTGAATATCTGATCTTCTCAAGTTTTAAACAGGACATAATGTCTGCCAACCACTGTTTGTGAGTTGGTGGGACAGTGCCCCTCCATCTAAGCAAAATGGCACATCCAGCCAAGAAGGAAGAAAAGGACAGGGTGCAACATCTTTCTGGAGGTAGGGACATCCCCTCCTCAGTGACACCAAACAGAGTAGTCTAAGGTTTCGGCTGTAGTCTAGATTTTAATATCAGGGATAAAGTTGAAAAAACCTCTGTCCAAACTTGGTAAGGGTAGGAGATGACCAGGATATGGCTGAGTGTGGCAGCAGTTTTACACATATCACAATAAGAACTGATGTTAGGATAAATGTGCAATAGTTTAGATTTTGAAGTGTGTGACCTGTGTACTAGTTTAAACTCAATTAAGCATTGATGGGTGAATTGATTAGTTTAAATAATGAATTCCAGATTTCTTGTAATAGGGACATGCCTAGGTCCTCCTCCGATGCTTCTATGAACTTGGCCACAGGGGGAGATTTTAAATTTGACAACAGGCTATAGAGGACTGAAATCAGTCTTTTCTGTGATGGGTTTTAACAAAGGACTGTTTCCACAATTGTTAAGTCTGGAAGAGTAACAAGGCAGGGCTTAAAGGAGTGCACATAATGTCTGCCTGCAGGTATCTGAAAAAAACTGATTTTGGAAGTCCAAGTATTCTGCTTAACTGTTCAAATGAAGCCAAGGTGTCGTGTTTGAATATCTTTGAAACTTATTATGTCCTTCCTATTCCTATCGATGCAATAGGGCTTAAAAGGGAAAAGTCACACAAACCAAAATATTTCCTGAACTGAGCCTATATTCTCAGGGAGTGTTTAACAGCTGGGTTGCAGATAAATGCAATTTAGGTTACTAAGCTACTATGTAGCCACAGCTGCCCTGGGGCAGATTGATGGAAATGTGGCAGCCACTGTGTGCCCAAGGACACAATGACAGTTGACTGGGGCGGGAGCAGGATTTGAACTGCCAACCCTTTGGTCAATGGATGACTTGTTCCACCACCTGAGCCACTGCTGCCCCAAACAAGGATGCCAGACAACACAAATTTGGAGCCAAATAATAGAGATGGAAATTTGGAAGAGCAAAGCTACTGGTGGACTTAGTCTTTTGAAACTGGGTCTTACTAAAACGGGGATGCTTTCCTTGCCAAATGTAAGAGGACAAAATGGAATGAGCTGGTTAAAGAAAGAAATGCGTGTAAAAATATGCAAGGCCTGGAAAATGTCTATGGAGATTTGTTTATCCAGGCAGAAGATTCTTCTAAAATGATTTTATTTTTAAAACAATGGACTCAAAACATACTTTAAAAATACAAGACGTTTTGGGGTGTTCATCATCTGTCCTCATCGCACAGCGCTGTTTTGAGAACATTACCCTTGTGCTTAACAGATCAACCAACCACCTCACAGATTGGGGGAGGAGCATCTGCTTAGTTTGTTGGGCGACCATCTTCTCTGGCACACAATTGGACTAACACCTGTCACGTGACCTAGGTCATTTGAGTACTTTGTGCCTACAGTTGCCAGTGTTACTTCCTGAGCACAAAACAACTGATGAAGGTGTTTGGATGAACACTGAAACATCTTGTTTTAAGTAAGTTTTAAATTCATTGTTTAAAAATAAAATCTTTTTAGATCAAGGCCTGGAAAAGTTATAAAAATGTGCCCTATAAGAGATATGAACAAAGGTGACCACTGTGTCAATGTTTGTTTACTCTGGCTTAATAAACTAATAAAGTTTTCTTTGAATAAGTCCTTACATTTTTTTGTGACTGATATTCCCAGATATAATCATACATTTTTTTTCCAACTCTACAATTCAAGTTTGGATGGTCCAATGTATGTGCTTTGTTATTAATGGGAAAAAGCTCACTTCTGCTTAGGCTCAATTTGTAGCCTGACAACTTTCCAAGCTGACTGAGAAACAACAGAGCTGAGGATGGAGCGCATGCTTGGGTTTGAAACAAAGAACAAAAGGTCGTCAGCATAAAGTGAGACTTTATGTTCTGTGGTGTTTCTCCAAATACCAGTTGTGTTGTTACAGCTTCGGAGGGCTGCAGCAAGTGGCTCAATAGCCAGATCAAAAAGCATGGGGCTCAGAGAACATCCCCGGCGAGTTCCTCTGTGTAAACTGAATGGTTTTATCTGCTGGTCTCCCTGACACAGTAGGGCTTGAGTATAATTCAATCCATGAAGAGAAATTTGGACCAAAGCCAAATTTATCAAGTAGGCATCTGCAAATAAAAAATTTAACTCAGCACGGTAGGAATCTTTTTCAGCGACACAACACACTCAGGGACCACCCCGGTAGAAAGTATAAATAATGTCAAATACCCAACGTATGTTAAAATATGGATGCCTGTTTTAAATAAAGCCTGTTTGGTCTTTTGAAATAGGAAAGACCTTATCTAACCTATGGGCCAGAACCTTAGCTAAGATTTTGGCATTTGTACCAATAAGGCTGTATGAAGCAGACTCAAATGGGTCTTTCCCTTTCTTAGCAATGATGGTGATACAAGCCTCAACAAAACTTAAATGAGTCGGACAGGACTAGACACAGCTGTAGGGAGAGTAGTGAGGAATTTTTTTGTATAACTGTTAGTGCTGTCATTTGATTAAAGATTTTAATCACGATTAATCGCATGAGTGTCCTGAGTTAACTCACAATTAATCACATATTAATCGCAGAATTTTTAATTTTTAAATCTTTTTTTTGTTATTTTATTTTATCTATTTTATTTTATTACCATTTTCAACATATTTATCATTATAATAGTTATATATTATTATAATACTTATTTAAGCTGTTAAGAAGCCCACATAGACTCTAAACAGATAATTAAATCTGATTTGTTTATTTCTCAAGTTGTCATTGCATGAGGTAGCCTGTTAGAGTTGTGATTTCCGAGCTGCATTGAATGCAACACTGATTTGCACTGCAAGCTGTGTGTCACCGTGAATTTAAATTAAATTTTCTGTTCCTCAACCCGTGGCCGGTTTGAGTCGCCTTTTCCTGCATTATTTGGAGAACTTAAGTTGATAAAATACCTCAGTCTGGTCCAGAAAACCATCTTGCAGAACTTTAAAGCTAAACTGTCAGACAGTGCGTGTGTTAATCATGCTTTACCTTTCAAGTTCTTAATGAAGGTTCAGTTGCCTGGGGAGGACTGCTGATGTACAGGTTCACTTCAATCCACTCCATTTTCTGGCTCTGCTGAGCTGGGGGAGATGGACCCTGGCTGGGTAAATCAGGGCAGGCTTTAGTCCTCAGTTAAAAAAGTCAGCCATGACGTTCCTGTACTCTGCCTGCTGGTTGACAACTTCAGGGCTGTAGTACTCGAAGACACTGATGGGCTTGCTTTGGAATTTGTTAGTTGGTACTATCTCCTTCCCGAACAACTCAAACAGCAGATCCAAAAAGATTTTGTGAGAGAACCGCTTTCAGTCAATTCCGGTAAGCCCAGGATGTTGATGTTCTAGCATCTGCTCCGATTCTCCACTTTGGCCTTGACTTCGCAGAGGATTACACAGGTATCTTCAAGATCTATTACCGCTGCCTCAGAGACATGCTGGCCGTGATCCTCCACTGGGAAGTATGTTTGGTCCAACTCCGGGTCCAACAGGTTAAATGAAGTTTTAAACTCTGTGGCTAACACCTCACAGTGTAACATGAGCACCATGGTGATAGCTCCCAGTGTTAAACTTGCTTATTCTTCCAGGCTAACTTGGTGTTTTTAGAAGATATTGTACAAGTAAACTACATGGTTGATTTAGTGGATGGAAATTAAAGCGAGGGCTTCGTCTTGCACAACGTTGCAGAGGGCTAGATGAAAAAAAAGAACAGAAATTAGCCTGAGCCCTCGCACCGCACAATTACTCCATTAAACTTTCAACCAGAAGTGTTGAGTAAAAAAGTTTTTTAAGAAGTTTGTCTAGAAGCACACAAAGAGAGCTTACTTAGAGATGTGTGATGTAGAGGGTTATTTATGGTGGAGTTATTATCTTGCCCTCCATCCTGGGTATGCACTCCCTTGTTGTCTTAACATATCTTGGCTCTGACACGTAGCTGACAAGTGATCAATTGTTCCACTTAGTTTGTGGAAAAGTCATTCCAACACATCACTCTCTCGTGATGAAGTTGAAATTGACTGGGGGTCTGCAAACATAGACTTCTATTGATTTTCATATGAAGAATGAATTATTTCAGCCGTATCTCAAATTTGATTAGAAGTTATTTTGTTTTCAGTTCTCTTAATTTATACAGGCAGCCAGAAACCCACAAAGAGTAATACCACTTGCTAAGGGACACTTAAACCGTAATGCATGCTTAGATTAGCCTGAAAGGTACAATGTAATTGACTGGGGAGATTATAAGATATCACAGCGCATTATTGATTCACATGTGAGGGGTCACATGTGCCACAGTTTATCAGCGGTTCGATAGACAGCCTGGGAGTGGGAGAGTTTTTGTTAAATCTACTGGGAACAAAAGGGAACGATTAAAAGGTTGCACATGGTCAATTGTTTTCAAGTTTTCCAGCTGCGCCCATTCTCATGGCTGACCCTAATTCAAAAGAAAAAGTCTCGCTCAATACATCAGACACTTCTCGGCTTAAATTACTTGGACAAGAGAAGATAAAGGTGAAGTGGCTTCAAATGTGCATGAGACAACTTTTAAGGGGAAGGTTGCTAAACTGATTATCAAATCTGACAATTAAAATGTCAATCAACAAGATGGTGAAAGAGAGAAAGCAAAGAAGAAAGAAAAAGAAAAGAGCTTATAGCACTGTAGACAAAAAAGCATTAAAGGTTATATAATCATAAGGATGCTTTGAGGGGAATGCTGCCATCTTGAACATGATATGCTAACATGATAATGTTAGGACGGTCATGCTGAGATAGCATGCTGTTGTTTAAATTGCCATGCAAATTTTTGACCTTGCCATGAGAATGTGTTATGTGTGGGGACAGGATATGGTGTATTTGGACTGCATTTATAGTGTCTTTTTTATTTTATTAAATGGTACGTATGTGTGAGCCCCATAAGGACCTTTTTTATTGGGGGTTATGGCCCAGATTTGTGCTATGGAGTAGGGCTGCACGATAGGATGTTAAAATATCGCGATCTCGATTCTCACATACACGTGATCTCATTTCTACACGCGGCGATTCTGAAGCATTTTATATGACGAGCTGCATCACAAACAAATGCTCCCATTTTCCTCCCGGATTTTTACAAGCGCCCTCAAACGCAGCACTGCTGCTCCCTTCTCCCTCAACCCTCAGTGGAGGAAGTCCGCCTGCAGGTCAGTGTTTTGGAAAGAGTCTGCGAGAGTTTGCGGAGGAATGTCTGCTCTCTGCTGTAATGAGGGTTTAATGGATGGAGACTAAAAACCCAAGTGGTAGTGTCGAGTCACCCACCCACTCGAATCACACTCGTGACCCAAAATGCTTGGCATTTCATGGTGTGGAAGTATTTTGGATTCAAGACAGACGATGTAAACCAATGCTAGTTGTATTGTAAAGCATGTATTATTCTGGTTGCAGTGCCACAAGGCAGCGCCACAAATCCCTAATTACATTAAACGTCACCACAAAGTCCAGCATGATGAAGCCGTTCAAAAAATATGACCCGAATAAAAACTGTACAACATGAGGGAATACGGAAAATGATAAACACTCGACAAACGGTAATCCATGCCCCCCCCCCTCGTTTACAAACTCAGCGCTCCCAGACATGTTCAATGAGCAGCCCACTGTGGTCGAGGCACAATTGCGGGAAATTGCTAATTTTCCAGCTGCATCTGATTTATGGTCCAGTTGGACCATGGAGCTGTATTTGAGCCTGACGGGTCATTTTATAGCGTCTGATTTCACTATCAAAAGCTAACAAACAGCCCCCCCTTATGACCATACAGGTGAGGCCCTAGCACAGAGATTAAAGTATGCCCTCTCATCTTGGAGTCTGAGGGAGGATAAACTGACCTGCATCACAACAGACAACAGTCAAAAAATACAGTAAAAGCCATCTCCTTCAATGTTATAATAATAATGATAATAAAAATAATTTTAAAAGGCTAATCATTCCATAAGGAAGACACGGCACCGGATCAGGAAAGTTTTAGCTGTTGCCCCTCGATTCGACCCAGACAAGTGGAAGAAAATTATCTCCGTTGCAGCAGCAGCCATTCATATGTCCCGCTTTCTTCTTATCGAGGTGAATTGATAACAGAAGAATAAAATTATCTTTTCAATCATGTAATCGAAACAGATTCTGTGTCACTTGATCCATTTGATTAAGCTGTTTAAAAATAAATGTGAAATTGCAATAAATATAGGCTATTTAGAGTAGGGTTAGGGCCTATTTTCCAGCATATTCAGCCCTTTTTGTTGTTTCGGAACCAGAAAAGTCCCGAAGACAACAGAGCTCCACAATTAATTCATCAGCCCTGATGTGCTCAGGAGTTTACAAGATATGTGTGAATATCTGCGCATTATTTTGCTAGAAGTTACATGATCCATTTGTGACAACAACCTGACCACAGTTAATTTAGTGAAATAAAATAAAGATATCAAAAACTATTTTTTTATGCAATCGGAAAGGTAAAATGAAGCCTTTTGTGGAACCAGGAAAGTCGTGTCGATGTCAAGAAAAAGTTCCCCATTGACTTTACATTGCCCTCATTTTCGTGGACCCAGCACGTCATTTTGATCATTTACGTGCCACCAACACATAAATAAGTGGAGGGTGTCAAAATAACTTTCTTCATATTTCACGTATTTTTGTGAGATCAGGTTGGGGACACGCAACACACAGTTCGGACCGAACTGCTCTCTATTGTAGCGGCTGTACAGGCTCATAGCAGCAGTCGCAGTAATTAAGTCAGGGGTCATTCTGGACATCACAGCATTGCTGGAGCATGTATGGGGTAGAAAAGTTGTAATTTTAACATTTACAATTACATAGGGCCCCTTTCAAACATCCATGTAGAATATTTAAAAAAAAAGTCATCAACAGAAAATCACTTTTGGCCATTTTTCTTACATTTAAATCATAAAAATACCAGGTGATGACCCATTTAATAAATCGGGGCTGTCCAAGTTCAGTCCTGGAGAGTTACTATCCAGCAGCTTCTAGGTGCATCCCTTCTCTAACACACCTGAATCTGATGAATGCTTTGTTACCAGGCCTCTGCAGAGCTGAATGACATGTGGAAGAGGGAATTATAGTAGCTCTTGAGGACTGGACCCCTGAAATAGATCTACCATATCCAGCTTTTACCTCACACCCTCTGTTGTTTCTCCACACTTTGGTTTTGCAGACAGCACAGCCATCTTATCTATAGAGGGCCTGGCTATCAAGTTAGGCAGGACGTAGTTTAGAAAATATCCTCAACACATGTGTAAGGTGAATTAGCCTGGCAAACCAAACCCATTTCCTTTCTGAACGAAAGAAATGGGTCTGGACAGACCGCCCTCCACCGCGGCTCGGCCAAGCTAGTACCGAATCGTGCAATTAGATTTGTTTATTTGCTGTGACGTATTCTCTTGAGCAGCGGAAGTCCCTCCACATAACATTCAAGATGTCGCGCGGGAGAACCGAGAGTTTGTTCCAGTCAGCATTAAGTTCTGTTTTAAATTATCAGAAACACATTTGCCCCTTTCACACTAGCACCTACTCAGCCCGGCCCAGCACCACACCGCCAGGTTTGTTTGTGTTCCCATTACCACTTTCCCGGGGCGAGTCGGGCCCAGTCGATACTTTTTTAGCACCTACTCCATCGAGGTTCTATCGGGGCCATCGGGGCCGAAAATGGTGACGTGTGCAGATGGCAGGCCGCTATTGGCCAGAATCTGACTTCGTGGGATGACTCATTAGT
>JAOXYM010000010.1:11223527-11239601 GCA_028567055.1 Leptatherina wallacei | reverse complement strand
ACTGTAATGTGAACAGACGAAACCGGGGTGGTGTGGAGTCGGCTGAATGAAGGCTGAGCCGGGCTGGGCTGAGTAGGCGCTAGTGTGAAAGGGGCAATTGAGTCATTAAAACCCCAACAGCGGACAGCACTAGAAGCCTTTCTTTTAAAAAAAAGAAGTTTTTGCCTCTATCTGATGTCACATCCGCTCTTCGCTGATTGGTGTACCCCGCTGTCTGTTTGCTCAGGTTTGCTCTGCCCTAGATATGTATCGGATGGGACTGTGACCAGACTCAATCGCTGGTACAGTGTTGAGTCTGGATTTCCAGGCTAAAGGTGAATATGCCTTTTTTCTTGACTTACCAAAGTTCTGGACTTGTGCTATTGTTGTTCTCCCTCTGTACAGTTTAGCACACACTGTCACCTTCAGATGAGAATAGTGTGCTGACTGGAACAGCAAAGTTACACAGTGGTTGCATAAAGCTGCTCCAGCCACACATATGCAGCTGTGATGGATCAGCTCCACGGGACTGGAATCTTTTAGTACCACCTCCAAAAGTAAATGTTAGAGTTATCAACCTTGGCTTGTTTCATTGTTGAATCATTCTTTTAGAACCAAATGTGAGTTTTTAAAATAATTTCTATATCTGATAGCTACTGAGTAAATGTCAAGTATGTTAGATTATTTAGTATAACATTCCAACTGCACTAAATCAGTCCCTAATTGATTAAAATGATTCATGAGAGCACAACTTACAACACCAGCTAGCACCTCAAATGAATGAGGTAAAACAAAGCTAATAACAGTGAGAAGTGCAACAATATCCAAAAGGAATTAATAAACATAATGAATCAGAACGTATTAACCCAGTAGGGAATAGCAAAGTAAACTTACCTGCCTGCTCAAGCCATTGTTTTTACTCTATTTAAAGTTAAGTTACATCAACTTGAATTACCTATCTGAATCCCCAGGAATGTCAGGAACACTGGATTATAACAAAGTATTGGTGACAACATTATAACATGAACAAGAACACATGCAATAATCCATTGGAGACTAGCTAGATAAACATTTGTTATTTTAACCAATATTTTCATTTTGTGGCAATTTAATTTGCATTAAATATGTAAAACATTAGCTAAGTCTCCAGGAACATCGGGAACTCTGGGTTATTAAACCAACAGGTTTGTTATTTGTCTTAATGATTCTAACTTAACCATACACTCAAACTGTGAGGCTTCTCAGCTTTCTTCATTGATCTGTCACAAAATGCCCTGACAAACTTCACTTGTGCCTTTATCTTTATCTGACACTGCAAAGGACATAAAGTTAATACAGTTATCACAACAAATGACTTAAACATTTCAGAAAATGCTAAAGCTGAAAAAAAAAATCTGCCATAATCTACTCACCCTCGTACTGGTGCAAGTAGCTGGAAATATATAGACGAAATCCCTTTTCCCACTTACTCTTGGGAGCAGGCGAGTGGACATCCACGATATGATGGACATTGTTTAATGATATTTTTGGGAGGTTTTGTAGACATCTAGAAAAATTCCTTGTGATATGAAGCTTGAACACAACTGGAAACTACTTTGCATTGACCATTTATGGCTGGGTTTGGACGTATTCAGGGCGGGATATGCGGCTGCTTTAGGTGCTCACATTTCCAAGTAGTCTGTGATCTATAAAGGGAAAACTGCCTACAGGTTTATAAATCTTGTTTTTTGGCGTATGCCATTTTCAGCTCATGTGCGTACGTACACTTTTAGTCTGGATTCTAGTCTAGTCTTTTATTCTCACTTTCTAACGTTGAAAGAAATAGAAATAATCTAAACTTTGAACTAGTTCAAAATTGAAATGGTGAACTATGAATATGAACTATTCCTTTTAACCTGAGAACAAAACAGAATTTATCTCTTTACCTAATTTATCTATTTATTTATCTCTTTGGGACTGTCCTTGATATTACAAAAATACCATTTTGTCCCTGTTAAAAACTGTGATATCTTATACATATGTTGTAAATCTAAAGACATCGGAACAAATTATATGTCTTTGCAACAAGATGCTAATAAGAAAGTTTAGCTTGGAAAAATTACAAGATGATATTTTGCTTCCAAGGAACCAAACTAAGAAATGAGAGGCAGCTTAAGATATTTGCACAACATGAGCAGCAGTCTCACAGTAAAAGACTCCATTTTGCAGGTAACCCTGAGGTTCATGACACTTTGTCCAGGGGTTGTTAACTTGTTTCAGCCTGGACAAAAGTGTTTGATCAAACACACACATGCACATTGAAATCTTCCATTGCTATGCACCATCAAGCAGGATTATTTATTGTTTTAGGACTTGCTTTGGATGAGCCACCTAAATGCATTGCCAACTCTTCTCTCTGATTCAGTCAGCCTTCCCAAAATACCCCCTTCAACAGTCCTTAGATGTATGGTGTGAAGTTGTGTGGGCTGAGAGAGATAGAGTTTTGCCTGTAAACAACAAACACGAGTCATACCCATCAGTCAGAGCACATTTTCTCTGTTTTTTAGGACATTGCTGTTCCTTGATGTTACTGTAAATTGGTTTCCTCCTTGTGGGATAATTGGACATTTTTACAAAAAAGTGTGGATTTTCAGAAACCGAACATTTTCAGCAATTATACTGCATATAGCTGTTGGAAATTAATCCAAAAATTAAGTCATTAAAAGATAAGAGATCGGACAACGACTGCAAATGTGGATCTCTCATGACCAATAGTAAGAGACCCCATCAGCACTGGGCTCCTCCTGTGTGGGAATGTGGCTCAAAATGTACATGAACACCTGAAGAAACAACACACAGCCTGCTGGGAAAAGCTTTCTTGGATAGAGGCTCAAAAAGTGTGTAATAAAAAAGAAAGGTCATACATATCTCACATATCTCAAGGATGGGGGGGCGAGGAGAAAATGGTGGTTTATTCATATTTGAATGTTTTCTGAAGGTCTTGTTTGAATGCACACAAGAGTAGAAAGTGAAAGGTGAAGTTGGTATAAACGTAAAACATGGCCTTGCAATTCCCAAACCAATAATGATACTAGAACAATAACTGCACTCCGGCTTTTATTTATGTAACCTCACAACCGCATCATTGGTTGGGTTTAACAGGAATTGGTGGTTAACTTGACTCATTGTAAACCAGAGCATTTGAGGAAATCATGTTCTTGATTGCTTGAAAATGCCTTGTTTTAATAGTTCCAATTCAGGGCCGCAGGGGGCTGGAGCCTTTCCCAGCAATTAGCAGGTGAGAGGCAAGGTACACCCTGGACAGGTGGCCAGTCCATCACATATTGATAGTTATATAGGAGGAAAAAGGGAAGCGAAGCAGAAAAGATGACAACTGAGTCCAGAGACTTGTGACTAAATTAAATTGACATATCAGCAAACTGAACTGAGGGGTATCGCTCCAATTCAAAGCTGAAATCTTTCTTGGATCTTGCATTTTGCTTGTAGAACGATAGCCATTTTAGTTTGTGAAAACTAAAACCACCACTTCCTTCACCAGAAGCCTACAAAGGTCATGTAAACGTAACACAGCTTTTTTATCCTTCCTCACATTTCTAAGGAAATTATAAATACAATTGGCACAAATGAAGAAATTCACAGATAAAACAATAAAATCTCTTTCATATAACTGTGAAACATAAGGGCAGACAACTGAATCCAGAGGTTCTTGACTTAAGTAGTTTGAGATATCTTTCACGTACTATGAAAGAGGCTTCAAGTGGACTCTCTTTTATTTTTCTGTATTCATTCTTTGACTTTACAACATGAATAGACCTTTTCTCTCAAGCTGACATAAAATAAATAAATAAAAAGGCCTTGCGGTGGCTGTTACTGAGTGATAAGTGCGTCTTTGGAAAAGGTCAGAGTTTTTTAAGCACCAGCCTTCATCGCAGATCTTTGATAGTAGCTATTTATTCAAATCTTCTTTTTAAAAAAGAAAATTCAGTCAAAAGGAAATGTTAAGCAAATGATATGAAACATTCCCTTTGACGTTCAGTTTCAGACTGAGAACTCTACTTGTTCGTCTGCTTTTACTCTCAATGTGTATATACTGTATAATGGATGTTTTACTTTGCATGGTGAGCTCTCTTGGTGCCTAGAAATCTTCATATAACAGTCCTGTCCATTCCACAGGTGACTAAAATATTTCATTTTTGTGTTAGAGCGTTTAATTAATTGGCTGCAATCGGGATCTGAAGGGGATTTTAAGCAATATAGTAAAAATGGTCCTGGAAAACATCTCCCACCATACCTTTAAATGTGTAATCACTGAAAACACACAACCATGGGATGAAGCGGCGGTCGGGGTCGGCTGGTGCTTTAAGCAATAAAGACAGCTTGGTTCAGAGATCCTGAATGGAGTGAAGGGTTCGTTCACACCTGAAAGATGAAAGTTTTCCCACAGGAAGCTATAATAACAAAGAGAGAGATTGAGGAAGAAGTTACAGAGAACAACATGATAGTGTTGTCAAGAGTTGAGTGTTTCATTTTTTTCCCCCTGCAAAGCTTGAAGTCAGTAGTTATAAGGGCAGGAAATAGGTTTTAGAAGGGATCTGAACTGATAGTGCAGACTATTGGAAGAATGGATTGCCAAAGCACCGGAAATTAGTCTTTTTTTCATGCCCTTCATTTCCATCGGTGGGCTCTTACTGCCCTCTAGTGGACAACTGAATGAACTAAATGTAATAATCATGCCCGCCTCACACATGCCTTGTCTTACAGTTTAATACAGTCAATGTTTCTAATACAAAAGTAAATACACAGTTTTGAAGCTTTGTCTTTATTCCCTCAAGCATATCAGCAACCTTTTTAAGTCACAATTTTATTATTTTAGTAATGTTTTTGGGTTCACTGTAGGATGTTTCTTTCAACATGACAGTGTCAAAACCATAGGAGGTGCCATACAATTATAACTAATATTGATATACTACTGATGATAATTTGCTTCTGTTGTGCACATAAAATGTGTATGCTATGTGCACAGCTGTTTCTAATTCACTGACACTGGGTCCTAGTGACTTTAAGGGACCTGTGTGGATTGTATGGGATCAAGAAACAAGAAAGAACACATGCTATTCAATCACCATCCACTTTATTAGTTACACTTTACAAGGGTGGTCCCCCTTTTGCCTCCAGAACTGTCTTAATTCTTGATGTCATAGATTCAACAAGGTGTTGTAAACATTCCTCAGAGATTTCACTCCAAATTGACATGATAGCATCACATAGTTGCTGCACATCCACGATGAGAATCTTCCGTTCCACCACATCCCAAAGGTGACATATTGGATTGGTATCTGATGACTGTGGAGGCCATTGGAGTACAGTGAACTCATTTTCTTGTTGCAGATAATTTGAGCTTTGTTTCATGGAGCATTATCTTGCTGGAAGTCACTGTAGTCATGAAGAGATGGATATGGTCAGCAGCAATTCTCAGAAAGGTTGTGGTGTTTAAACCATGCTCATTTGGTACTAAGAGACCCAATCTGGGCCAAAGAAATATTCCCCACACCAATACACCAGCAGCAGCAGCCTGAAATGTTGATACAAGACATGATGGATCCATGCTTTCATCTGTTTCCACCAAATTCTGACCCTACCATCTGAATGTTATAGCTGAAATGGAGACTCATCAGACCAGTCAAAGTTTTTCCATCTTCTATTGTCCAGTTTTGGTGCTTGTGTGTGAATTGTAGCCTCAGTTTCATGTTCTTAGCTGACAGGAGTGGCACTTGGTGTGGTTATCTGCTGAAGTAGCCCATCTGCTCCAAAATTGGACATGTTGTGTGTTCATTGATGGTATTCTACATATCTTGGTTGGAACCAGTGGTTATTTGAGTTATTGTTGCCTTTCTATAATCTCAAACCAGTCTCCCCATTCTGACCTCTAACATCAACAAGATATTTTGGCCCAGGCAACTGCTGCTCACTGGATATTTTCTCTTTTTCTCTGTAAACTAGAGACAATAGTGTGAAAATCCCAGTAGATTATTAGCAGTCTCACACGGGCCCATCTGACACCAACAAACATGTCCTGTTTTTTGTTTTTTTTTAACTTGTCTTGTCCAGCATTATAGCAAGCAAAATGTTGGTCTGACTGCTGTGTTGTGGTTATAAAGCTCTTCTTGATAATCTGAATTCTGTTTTTTGTTTGTTTTTTAATTCTTATTCTATTTGTTTATTTTAAATAATTATTAGTTACAGAATTTGCATATTACTGTACCTGACCAGAGGGGACAGAAAAAAATAAAAAGAGAAGTAAAAAAAAGATAATAGACAGAAAAAAAGAGATGATAAATATACACCAGATAGAAATAAAAAACTATGCAATCCAATCACATAGTCTAGACAACCTGCTACACCTGTACAGAAACACAACAAAGAACTTCCCACGGCCCCCGCAGGAGGACAAAGCTGACAACTGTCAGGAGCACCAATGAGAGATGAACAAGCTGAAAGAAACCCTGTACCTCATCTAAAACCACAGTAGCAGAAACACACACAAAGTAAACTAACTGAAAGTATCTATTAGTAAATAAAGCTACAGGACAACACAGTGACTGTCAGCATGCACAATATACAGAGTGGAGAGGGTTAAAAAAAGAGTGATCATGCAGATGTGACCCGGCCTGCACAAAGGTCAGAGGCAGACCAGGGGGACCCCGAGACCCGGGCGATCGGCAGCCACCCTGGGGCACAGACCCCAGCCACCACATCATGAACACCTGAATGATACATGAATGAGGAGGACGGAGGGGGGCAGCAGGAGACCCAAGGCCCACTATTTCAAACAGAATCAGCAGACATATAAATGTTGTTTTGTTTTTTTAAATATAAAGAAGAAAGAAAAGCTTAAAAGGGAAAATAAAACTAAGCCAACATGATTACATGGACAAATAGTATTAAGTTATTTATGCTGGTTCTTACTGCAGCAGATCTGAAGACACACTATTATGTTGCACAGCAGGTATGTTGTCCATCATGTTGAGCAGCTTGTGCAAAAATCTTCTTTCATCAGTCAGTTCTGTAGGGACTGATTCATTCTCAGAGAATAGAGCCAGACTTCTTTATCAATGCAGTTTCTGTCAGTCAATGGCTCTGGTGTTGCTGCCCAAACAGATGTCAGCACAGAAAATTGCTGCTCTGAAATTAATTCAGATCGTCTGCCTGTACACATCCTGGTTGATCTGATCAGATCTGGACAGCTCTACATACATGGGTTCCCACATGACCACAAGGTTATGTAACAGACATGATAGGAAAGAAGTAAAGGAACATAAAATAAATAAAACTTCAGGAATGTGTCAGTGGTACACTGACCTGAGCTCTGCGTCATTACAATTCACTTATTGTATGGGGCTTTTTTTTTTTTTTAATTCCTCAGTAATTCAAATTGCAGCTAAATGTTAAATACTGATTTAATAGAGTAGCGGTTTAAAAAAAACTATTTGTAGTTACTGATGTGAAGTTTGAGTGCTGTGAAATCATAACTTAATTATGTAGCAAATTAAGTTATTTAATTGTATGGATTAATATAAACTATTGTGTTGAGGTGGTTCCACAGAAACCCCTTTTTTCTCTTCTTGCTTCTTTTCTTCTGTGAGATGTTTCATGGCAACAGTGCTGCAAAAAAAGGTGAAAAGGGTGGAGGATTGATTACCTGGAAATGCCAGGGGGAATTTGGGGATGTCAGAGGTGATGGAGGTCCCCAATTATTTCCCTGGCTGCAAGGAAAGGAGGAGGTCATGACCCATGGCCCTTTCAGTAGAATAAGACTTTGCAGCAGTTTGCCCTTGGCCTGGACCTACAGTATACTGCTTCAAATCTTGTGATAGTGAATGAGGTAAGAATAAAGTCAGTTTGAGCCGTTTGCAACTGGCATGTGATAGTAAATAGACAGCAGATTTTTCTCAGCAGTCACAAAATAAGGGGTAAATGAGCTCTTGACCACGAAGATGTTAGTCCAACTCATAGATCCATCCAAGAAGTTAAACCTATATATACCCACCCAATTATATTAATAGCTATAACAGCTTTTACTGTGTATACACACAATTACAGCAGCAGATAATGAAAAAGTAAGCCATCAAAGATGATCCTATAGCCTACACTTTACCTTGTTATGATTAATCCCTGCCACAAGTTGAACTTCAACCAAAGTACTGAAAAAATCAGATCTTCTTTATAATGACTTTTGAGTTACCTATAAGAAAAATAAACAATGACTTCAAGATTAACCAAAAACTTACAATTACTTGCACATCATCAGTCTGTGCAAGACAGCATTGTTTTGTACTGTCTGTTGCTCATTCAATTTCATTTTGATCATTGGAACAATTTTATGACCGTTATTTTGTTTTGTGTTTTTAAATAGAAAAATAAATAAATAAAATATATATCTTGAATTTAAGCTATAAACTTTTTTTGCTCACTATATGTTAACACGAATGTCAATCAACCAAAGAGGCGGATTCCTTTACGTGAAGATTCCCGTGATTGGATGAAGTGTGCTTTGAGGGAACCGCCCCTAAAACATATCTTTGCTGAGATTGGCTAGAATTGACATGGCAACAAAGTGAATGACCAATGCAATCCGGTGACTTCTCTGCCCCCATAAGGCTGCAAGCTTTGAGGCTTTTCACTAGCCAGCTAATGCAAACAAACCGGGCAGCAAGTACATGGTTGATGTGTGTATTTGTGCGGACATTTTTTTGCTTTTTATCTTTTCTGATACCCGTTGCTAATTTCTCCTCTCTTCTGTTAGTGTCATATTTCTTCTTTGGTAGTCACACAACAAATCAAAACTGAAGTTGCTTTGGTAAAGGTAAGGCAGATTTCTCTCCCTTACAAAACCGCACCGGTTCACCCAAAATGGCTTCTGCTAGCAACTCTAACATCAGATTGCTTAAGCCAACTATAGCATATTAGCTTAGGAGCCGGCAGATAGCCTAGCTTACTGATGGTCCAGTTGATTTATATTCTTTGAGAAAATGGCGTCGTCGCCTAGGTACTGTAATTCTTTTTACAGATAAATGTGTGCATATGTGTATCATATTGGTAAGAGTTAACGGAATTGTGCACCGTCATACTGATTTTTGCCCAGAGTTTTCTCAAATCTGTCTTTAAACACATACGTTTGCTGTCACCCTAGCAATAGGATGGCGCTATAACAACCGTCGACTGGAAGGGTTAGCGGCCAGCCACGCTGCCCTGCCCCGGTCCACTGCACCACGGTCACGTTAACGTTAGGTTTCCAGAATAGTCGTGTTTTCGATCCATGGTGGCAAATCAATATAACGCATCCTGTAACAGTAATGCAGCAAATCCTCAAAGATTTCTGTGCATGATGTAACATAATCAGTACAATCCAGTAGGTGTTTTTATGTCGTGGAAAACATTTTACTTATGTCGTAGCCCAGCTAATTTCAGGATTTAGCAACAAAGCGACCTAGCTAATTAGGTAGCTGATAGCGTTAACCGGTTAGCCGACGCATCTTTGTTTTGTTGTAGCAAAGGATAAAAGAAGGGACATGTACGAAGTCATTCTTGTTTTACAATAAACCCTGTCATTGTGGCAAACGGTACAATCAATACTCAACGAGCAGCTTTTAATAGAAAAGCTAACGTGTTAGCAGCGTATAAAAGTATGGTGGTCGGTTTCATGTGACCCCCCCCTCCCAGTTGTTAGATCTGTGACAAAGACATGGCTACTAAATGGTTGAGCAGGCTTATTTGGGAACATAACATAAACAAAAACAAAAGAACGGAAAGATGTTGTCCTTGGGTAACATTGGATAATTCAGTGCCCCCCTCGGTAACAGTCGTTTGATGACATCGTAGCTTATCCTGCAGTCTGAGTATATCTTGTTTTTCCCAACCCCCACGGATATACTAATTGCATTCCTTTTTTTCCTCTCCCTTCTTTTCCACAGCACCGTTTTCCCCATCCCCTCCTATTATTCTTATTCTTTTAAGTATTCTTCATTGTCAAGCCGCCAAAGTGGAGAGTGTGATTGCAGAAGGGGGTGCTTCTCGTTTCAGGTAATAAATCAGAACTTCTGTATGAATCACTAAGTGGAAATCACTTTTACTTTTTCCTGGGTTGGTTTGTCCTCTGCCATCATTTTGGGCTGGAACTTCCGGCCTTTACAACAATGCAGGATATGGGTACGCTCAAAATGGCTGTCAGACACTTTTCTTTGTAAGACCTTTTGAAAAAGAGGGGGTTGGGTGTATATACACTGTGCTTTGAAGGGTCTCTGTCCTCTACATTGTATACATGAATTTCACAAATGTTGAAAATGAGCTGTCAGTTTCTTTTGGATGTTGAAAAAGAGAAGTTCATGAGGGGGCTTTTAGACAGCAGTTTTATGGTGCAGATGTTAGCCTCATAACACACGTCATGCTGGTGGAAATATTCAAAAAATGTCATTCACGTGATTGCATAAAGCTTGTGGATATTGTGAACAGGCAGATGGTCAGTTTAACTTGATCAGAATCTGAGCTGATGATTGATTTGCATATTGGAGAAGCACATCATTTCTGATTAAATGGCGGCAGTAGAATAGTCTTGGAAAAATAATTCAGCATTTTTCTCCTGCTCTTCAACCATGCACCTTCTGGATTTTAGGGTCTCACGTTTCACTACATCAGGGAAAAAAAGAATGGTAACTTATTGAAGGGAAAAAAACATAGAATATTCAGTGTTTCAGCTGAATCAGTCTAGCTGTATTCAATCTGCATGACAGCCAGTGACCCAAAGCATTTTTACATTTAGTCCATTCTGAATTATTTAAAATATTTACAGTAAATAAATATCAGGCTCCGTTACCAAAATGTAGGTGATCTACAATCTGAACTATACATGAAGAAATATTTTGAACACAAGCATTTTGAACTGGAGCTTTTTGTGTTGCTTTGCTAATGAAATGCTCCTGCTGTATGTTCTCTGTGTAAATGCAGCATCTTGATAATGGTTAACATGCTCAAATGTGAGACATTCACCGTTAAACAGCTGCAAGTCTTTGATCTGGATGTTTAAGTGTGATGGGCAGCAAACATGATTAGTTTAAATTGTCCATTCAAGAGGCAGCTTGAAAGTTTTATTTTTTATTTTTATTTTTTTAACTTGTCTTGTTATTAGCTTGAAAGTTGATAATCTTTTCCACCAGTAAAACTGGTGCTTCTAACTGAAACTTTAAGGACAGTGGTAGGCAAATTCGGTCCTAGAGAGCCACAGTCCTTCAGGTTTCTGTTGTTTCCCTTCTTCAACACACCCGATCCAACAGCTTATCAAGTCCTGCTTAGTGTCTTATTCCTTTTAAATAAGGTGTTTTGAAATGGGCAAATGTCAAATGCCTTCTCTATAGGACCAAACTTGCCTACACCTGGTTTAGGACATTTTGGAGCAGAGGATAAAATTACATCCTGATGCAGCTTTTAGTGATTAAAATAAACCAGCAGGTTGGCATTTCTGTACATTAAAGGAGAAAAGAGCTGCAAAGAGGAGCAGTGGTGTAAGAGAGACAGCACATAAACATACCCGTTCATCTTAAACATTTATTCAAAATAAACCAAAAAGCATCATTTTAAAATGGTCCATTTTAAATTCTTAAACATGTATCCGTATGCAGTGAAGGTGCAGAAACGTGAACTGATTGCATTGCTTGTTGCTTTAAGTTAACATTTGTCACCATTAATGGTCTGCACCCATGCTGTGTGTTTTTGTAAATCAGATTTTCACCTTTTTCACTGCCAGTTGAATTTGACTTGTGAATTTCTAAAGAAACATTTTCATTCAGATTTCACCAAACTAGAGAAATGTTTCATTTTGGTCTTTATTGTGTTCTGATTCAGTAGATTCCTGAATTTAACATTGTGCTTGTTGCGCCTCCACCCGTGCATCTTTCTTTGTAAAATGTTGCATTGAAAGTTTGTGAATGTGACAATATGATTTAAAAACAAAGAAAATAAGTTGTGCAAACAAACGTTCAATACAACAAACCTCATTGGCCAACCTTTTCATTTATATTTGAGAAAACTACCTCATAGTTTGTATGCTTTCACGAGTATTGTTAATTGTTTTTCAATAAAATAACATTGGAACATTGAAGCTGTATGCTGTCAGTTATTTTTGAAAAAAGAAAAATTGGCATCGGCCAAAATCTGAATCGGCAGGTCACTTCTTAAAGATCGGTGATTGGCCAAAAACTACAATCTGCGCATCCCTAATAAGAAAAACTGCTTTTGCAAAATGTGTACTGGTTTTTTATTTTTGACCAAAATCAAATGACATGTATCAGGTGGTACAGTTCTGTAACTAAAATGACATGGTTCTGACATTTTTGTTGGAAGTCTGCTCCTTTTAGTCGGCACTTTTAGATGACACTAAAAGAAGGCAGAATAACTGTTAAAGCAAAACTAGACTTTTAGAATATATTAACATTTTAGTGAAATCAAACATCTCAAAGCTTGGCTAAACACCCAGATAATGCAGTTGGAGGCTGAATTACTTTATGTATACACTTACACTAGACTAAAATTGGAGAAGGAGCTCTGCCGATGATCTGTAGTTCCTCTCCAGCCTTTGACCTGTTGGAACAAGAAAGTGGTTAAACACAAAGTTAACTCGTGTATTTTTATTTTTTATAGTGTACAGAGCTGTTTTGATTCAACTTCTGGATGTGGTAACAAATTACTGCCAGCTAATTAAATGGTTTTTGCTTTGAGGTGTAATCTGTCAACTAGAAAATGTAAAAGCAAACTAGAAGCAAGGAGTCATATTGCCACCTATTAGCCAAAGAGCTAAATGTAGACCATGCAGATGAGCTACAAGATAAAGTATAAAATGTGTGTAAGAGCACAGCATGAAAAGTCATTGTTTTATCACATTTGAACAAACCTTGTTTGTTCAAATGCAGGCCTCATAGGGAACTGTCTCAGCTTTGTTCCTGTCAGTTGACTGAATGGCCCTTTATTTCACATACAACCTCCTCACATGCACTGCATTAGTTTTATAAATGGAAGCCTCTTTTTCCAAGTTGCATTTCTGGATTTTAAATGAATGTTTTTGACATTCACTTGAAAACACAACATGCAGTGTTAATTCACTAGGACACAGATGAAGGTTGTTTTTTTTTGCTCATTAATTCAGTGTTTTTATGTTTGTACCATTTTATCATACGAGCTCCATGATCCTTATGCATTTAATAAATTGTGTATTACTATAAATGTGCTGATTTTTTTTTTTTTTTTTTTTTTTAAACTTTCTATCCGTAGAATATTGAGGCGTCAAAAAATTGGATTAATGCTATTTTAGAGCTGATACGCCTCATTCAGTCCAAGTGTACTGACAAGAAGAAGGATAAATGTTTCCTGTGGGTTACAAACAGGCTGTCGTTTGAACCTGACAGTCCTCTACCCATGTTTGTCTCTGCAGTGCTTCTTCGGGGGGAGGAGGTGGTAGGGGTGCACCTCAGCACTTTCCCAAGACTGTCGGCAACAGGTTAGTATTCTTTATTAACCAAAATACCCTTAATACATAGTGAATTTATTAATTATAATGTAGCACCACATTAGTTATTTTTAGTTGTTTCTCCACTACAGAACAATGAGGTGAGATGGTTTTGTTGATTACAGAGCAGAATTCCAGGAAACTGATTTGAATTTCCAGAAGTCCTGTAATATGATTTCTGTTGGCTGCAGATCCCCAGTTAATGTTCACACACTGTTGGCACAACCTTGGATCATTTAATCTAGAAGGCTGAAAACTGAAGAAACTGTACATTTGAAAGAGTTAAAATGTATAAAACTATTCTGTCTGACTATTGTCTAAATTGAATTTGGGTAAATGTTAGATGAGAGTAAAGCAACGATTGTCTGTCATTGTTAAAGTTTTGTTATGGAACGGTGAATATTTGCACGAGCTTTGGTGTAACAGTCTGTACCAGCCACAGTGTTTTCAGATTGTCTCTCCATCTCCATCTCTCTCTCTCTGCAGCGAGTTCCTGGGGAAAACCCCAGGGCAAAGCGTTCAGAGATGGGTTCCTTCACGAAGCACTAGACGAGATGCCAACTCCAGCAACGAAAAAGAGCGACATGATGCAATCTTCAGGAAAGTGAGGGGGTAGGTTTTCCCCTGGTCGATGTTTGTTTGTTTCATCAATGTTTTTGATATATAATCTCATGTGGATGTTTTTACTGGAAATGCCATTTAATCTTTCGTAGTTGCACTCATTTCCTTCCCTTTCTGCCTCCCGTTCTCTCTTTCACTCGCTCTCTCTTTCCCTTTCTTTTCACCAGCATACTCAACAAACTCACGCCTGAGAAGTTTGACAAGCTATGCCTTGAGCTCCTGAATGTGGGCGTAGATTCAAAACTCGTCCTTAAAGGAATCATCTTGCTGGTAAGCAATCACTTTTATCCTTCATAGCTTCATAGCTCTGCTAAATGGAAGTGTATTCATCCAGTCTTGGCAGGCTGCTCTCACTCACACCCACTTATTTTAACAACTGGTTTGTCCCTCCTGGTTCGGTGCTCAGATTGTAGACAAAGCCCTAGAAGAGCCGAAGTATAGCTCGCTCTATGCTCAGCTATGTCTGCGCTTGGCAGAGGACGCACCAAACTTTGATGGCCCTTCATCTGAGATCCAAACATCCCAAAAGCAGAGCACAGTAAGTGACCAATAGGAATATGAATGCACTTTTATCTGTAAATGTTCTGTACTGTTGATATTTCTTGTGATTTATAGACCTTCAGAAGACTACTGATTTCCAAGCTTCAAGATGAATTTGAAAACCGCACCAGAAATGTTGAAAGTAAGTCTGTTGTTATGAATCCTTTGAGTGTTTCCACCTCCAAGCCACTGTTAACCTAATGTCGCTTTTTTCGACTCAGTCTATGACAAACATGACAACCCTCTTACTTCTGAGGAGGAGGAGCAGCGTGCCATTGCCAAGATCAAGATGCTTGGCAACATTAAATTCATCGGGGAACTTGGCAAACTCGACCTCATCCATGAATCTATCCTTCATAAGTGCATCAAAACAGTATGTCCACCCTTTTGTTTTGTGTTCTTGTTGAATTTCATGAAGCTAGTTAGTAATTTCTAAGACTGCACAGCTTCATTAAACCAAACTAATGCACTTCTCCTGTTATGGCTTTTTGTAAAGCTTCTGGAAAAGAAGAAGAGAGTCCAGCTTAAGGATATGGGAGAGGATCTGGAATGCCTCTGTCAGATAATGAGAACAGTGGGGCCGAGACTTGACCATGAGAAAGCAAAGGTAATGGCTCTCAAATGGATGCCATCTGGGCAGCTATGTGTGGCTTTAATGTCGACTCTGGAATGACATTTTAAATTCATTGAGACATTTCTCACAAAACATCTGCATAACATTGATGGGGTCAGCCTGTTACTGAAGACCTGTATATGATCTGGAGGACATTTTGAACTCTTCCCTCACTGTCTCTGTGCTCCAGTCCAAGTCAATCTTGTCACTTTGAGTCCTGGCTTAGTTCACCTGGCCTCACCTAATGCCCCACTTGGCTCACAGCTTTCATCCTTAGTCCTGCTTTTAAAATTGTATGTTAAAGTGCAGTTTCTCACTCTTTCTGTCCTTTCACCAGTCTTTAATGGATCAGTACTTTGGCCGTATGCGATCCTTAATGAACAACAAGGAGTTGCCTGCTAGGATCCGCTTCCTGCTGCAAGATACAGTGGAACTGCGTGAAAACAACTGGGTCCCCCGCAAGGCCTTCATCGACAACGGACCAAAGACGATTAACCAGATCCGTCAGGATGCAGTGAAAGTGAGTGCAGTTTGGTTGTTGCTGTAAAAAAAAAAAAAAAAACACCAAAAAACAGAATCAGTTGGCGTACATCCAGATGTGAGCTTTATGATTTAAATACTTTGATTTTAATATCATAGACAAATATAATTAACATCTGCCATTAGGCTTTTAAATTATGTTAACTCACTGGCTGCCAAAGACGTCAAAAGACGTCTTTTGCGTTTTTTAACGGGAGGGGCTGCGGGACACTTTGGCGGAGTTTGTCTG
>JAOXYM010000010.1:11212180-11223427 GCA_028567055.1 Leptatherina wallacei | reverse complement strand
TTTCATATAAAAGAAGAGAGTCTAAACTTTCTTTTGGTAGTCTCCATGTTTCTGTAATCCTAGAACTCTATATTCTGAGTCCTGAAAGATGAGCCCAAATGCTCCAAAACACTGGCAGTATGGAGCTCTCTGCTATGAATATGGCTGGCAGCCAATGAGTTAATAGCCTTTGATGATTATTAGACTCTAGCCACTATTAGAATTAAAGTAGTTATTTATTACCCATGTATTAATGTTATGGCTACCTTGATGTTATTTGTTTTTTTTATGTTTGTTTTTTTGTGTTTTTAAACCATTGATGGCTTGTTCCTCTTCTCTGTTGTACTGATTTTGTCCTGAATGTTTAATTGCTACTTGTGGCTGTTGTTGGTTCTATTGTCTTCTAACAAAGAGACTGCAAACCTAAGTTGCCCATCAGGGATAAAGTTGTTTGAATGTTGAATATAAAGTCTAAAAATTGGTCATCTTACTTTGTTGGATGATATTTTTTTGTTAAAATCTGTTTGTTTCTTAGGATTTGGGTGTTTTCATCCCAGCAACCATGTCTCAGGGGATGAGGATGGAATTCTTCCTGGAAAGCCCTTTCATACCCAACAGAATGAAACTGGACAGGGAGACTCTCGGGGGATTGGCTGATATGTTTGGACAGATGCCAGGTGTGCCATGTTTTCAATTCATTCTCCAAGTTAAAACATATTCCCTTAAATTCAACCAAAGGTCTTTCTTTTTTGGTGTGTACATATTCTCAGTGGTATCTGAACCTGGATCATCTTTCTTTTTTCAGGCAGTGGGATTGGAACCGGCCCAGGGGTTATTCAGGACAGGTACTCACCCACTATGGGACGACATCGCACCAACCCACTCTTCAACGGCCACAGTGGCCACATCGCCCCTCCTCCACAGTCACAGTTTGACATGGGGCCCAAGACTTTTGTTAAGTCCAACCAGGTAATCCTGCTGAAAGTTCGCATGAATATTAGTCTGTTAGATATTTACCCACAGCTTTAGAGGGGGAAAAAAGTACAAATATGTTTGTCATTCTTGAATAGGTTCAGAACCAGCATTTCCTCAACCAGAACCAGAACCACATGGCCCAACAGCAGGTCCAATCCAAGGACATGCCTCCACGTTTCAGCAAGAAAGGACAGCTCAATGCAGACGAGGTAACTGAAACTAGCTGCGGTTGTTTAGAAGTCTCGGTAACTTGAATTTTTGCTCCAGTTTAGTTCAGTTTAACACAAGGCTCCATGATGCACCAAGCCAGACACTGTACATGATTCCACAACAGTAATGGCTGCATCTTGCTCTCCTTTTTTGCCCAATGATTATAAAAAGACGCGTTATTCTGAGGAACACAACCTGCTATCAGTCTCTCCTTCTCTGTTCGCTTTGTCTTTAATCTCCATCTTTCCTATCCCTTCTCCACCTCTCCTCTTTTCCTCAAACTGGTAGCAGGTCCGCTGACTGCGATTATGAGATATGAGGGCATTCTGTATCACTTAAAATGCAGGTTTTGCATCCTGTGGAGAGTAAGATTAATGTTGCTGTCTGTGCTGCTTCATGGTCCCCAGATCAGCCTCAGGCCTGCCCAGTCATTCCTCCTCAACAAGAACCAGGTGCCCAAGCTCCAGCCTCAGATCCTGACCATGATGCCTCCCAGTGCCCAGCCACCACGCACTCAAACCCCCCCTCTGGGACAGGTAAAGCACTTACTTGTCAGTCTGTGAAACGATAAGTGACCCCCACATAAATTAGTTAGTTGAAGATTAAAGTTTTGGGAAAACATATTGGATTTAAGCACTGCATTGATATAACATGACCTTTGGCCTCAGCCTCCACAGCTTGGACTGAAGACCAATCCCCCTCCCATTCAAGAGAAACCTCAGAAGACAAACAAGAAACCACCTCCTGCCAAGGAGGAACTGCTAAAAACAACGGTATGCAAAGCAGTTGCAAAAATCATTTGAGGGATGTTTATATTTGCATGGAGCATCAGAAAACTGTTAGTTGTTTTATAAGCTGTAGCTACACTCATCTGAAAGTAAATTTGTTGTAACCGTAAGTGTTTGAATGCCCTGAGATCCTGTCTGCCGTTAGGTAAATGGGATCTAAGCATGAACCTACTTGGCTTGTACATGCAGAGTAGATGGTGACATGATGTGTCCGGGCTGGAAAACAGGCCTCAGTTCATTTCTGTGCTCTCGTCTCCTTGCTTCAGGAGGCTATTATGACGGAGTACTTGAACACGAAGAACCTGACTGAGGCTGTGGACGGCGTGCGAGAGATGAAGGCGCCAAAGCATTTCCTGTCTGAAATGCTCAGTAAGATCATTGTGTGTTCCCTGGATCGCCCTGGTGAGGACAAGGAGCATGCCAGCACTCTGATCCACACACTCCGCACTGAGGGTCTCATCACTGGAGAGAACTTCATGCAGGTAAATAAAGATAAAACCACAACATGTTGGGTATGAAGGCAGTGAATTAAAACTGTGTTGACCTTTCTTTTCTTTTTCTTTAAAAAAAAAAAAAAAAAAATCCTCGCACGACTTCAGGCTTTCCTCAGTGTCCTGGACCAGTGCCCCAAGATCGAGTTGGATGTGCCTCTGGTGAAGTCTTACCTGGCCCAGTTTGCAGCCCGGGCCATCATCGCAGAGCTGGTGAGCGTGGCAGAGCTGGCTCACCCACTGGAGAACGGAACCCACTTCCCCCTCTTCCTGCTCTGCCTGCAGCAGACGGCCAAGCTGAAGGACCGTGAGTGGCTCACGGACCTCTTCACGCAGAGCAAGGTCAACATGCAGAAGATGCTTCCAGGTATGACCTCCCCTGCTTCATATCTTGTATGTCTGGGTGTGTAACATATCATCCCATGAGGGACAGATGCACATCCCTTTTAACCACTTTCCCGCACTGTTACTATGAAAGAGATCGATCAGAACAAAGACCGCATGCTGGAGATTCTGGAGGGGAAAGGTCTGAGCTTCCTGTTCCCGCTGCTGAAGTTGGAAAAGGAGCTGCTGAAGCAGATAAAGGCAGACCCATCTCCACAGTCCATCTACAAGTGGATTAAAGACAATATCTCTCCCAAGCTTCACATTGACAAAGGCTTTGTCAACATCCTCATGACAAGGTGAATATTTGTTTTCCAGGTGAATTTACTCTGAAACATTAACGCATGTCTTGATTCTGAGACTTATGTAATAATCTCACACGTCTCAGCTTTTTTTTTAAAGACCAAGATTGTATATACATCAAGAGGTCGACCGATAGTGGATTTTTAAAGGCCGATATAATAACAATAGTTTGGATCTCTCTATCTCTCTACCTATCTATCCATCTATCCAATTATAATCAACCAGCAGCTAAAGTTTCCAAGAATTTGTCAAATTTGAATTCATGGCAAACTGTTAGGAAAAAAACTCCCGATTAATGACAGACACTCAGATCAGTGAGAAGGCAAAAAGCCAGCCAGGAGACAGAAGTTGAACTGAAGTTTCAGTCAGAACAACTCTTAATTCAAACCCTTCCCCCAAATTACTTCAAAGTATACAATTGCCCGTTATGACCATGTGTTGGACCCCTAGGGTGATGTGACCAGATAAGCGGGAAGGCTATAATGTCCTTTACAGCTGCACTTAGGACAGTAAACATCCACAAACAGTTCTGGTCTGAAGTCATTCAAGGGTCACAATATCATAGATACAAGATTTTCCCATCACAAACTAAGATGAACAGACTCCACACAGACAGCTTTCATTTTAGCGTGTCCTTAACGAGCTGTTCGTTGTTAGCTTAACAAGCACTGTGGTCACGTAAAACATGCCGGTGGAAATGTGGCCGTTTCTGCTGAAATATATGATGCACGTTTATGCTTGTTGAATGAGTGGCACTGATTATCTCTGGGGGGGGCAGAACCCGCTGCTCGCGGAGAAAAAGCAAACCATACAGGCTTTCACGTCTGTCTCCAGAAGTCTCCTGTAATTCCAGAAAAAGTTGCTAGATTTGTTGCTAACCGCTTTAAAAAAACAAAAAAAGCTAAAAACTCGCTAAATATAGCGACACAGTTGCTAACTTAGCAACACTGCTCTCTCTGCTGCCGCTGCACACACCACTTCTCTCTCTCTTATGCTCTCTCCCTGTGTGAAGAGCTGCCCCACCCTTCAGTGAGCAGAGAGCAGGGGAGAAGAGAAGCAGTTTATGGCGCTGTGGGAAAAAAAAACTATCGGAGCCAAGTTCCGTCAATACTGATAGTTTTTAAAATGTCCTATTGGCGCAGATATATCGGCCATGCCGATTAATCGATCAACTCTATATACAACCCTTGTATTTGTACAGATATTCGTCATTTATTTTGGGCATGTCATTTCAAACAGGAGGTAGAAAAAATAGGCCTCGTGGTGAAGAAGTTAATTAGCACAAGAAGACTTTGATGTCATTATCTCTGACATTCCTCTTCAAGGCCTTAAATTTAGATAAATTATAACTAACTTATTTAAGGTGACGTGGTTGGTAGATTATCTTTTATAAATGCAGAGAAAAATATTACACTGAGTTACCTTGGATCGAGCTAGAAGACCTTGAGTTTAAACAGCCAGTACTGTGGTCTTCTCCCAGTTTCTTGCAGTACATCGCCCAGGAGCTGTGCATGACTGAGGGCGATGATCAGCTGGCGGCCCCCTCCAAAGAGCATCTGGAGCAGGAGAAACAGCTGCTGCTGGCCTTCAAGCCCGTCATGCAGAAGTTCCTGCACGACCACACTGAACTGCAGGTCAGCGCCCTCTACGCACTGCAGGTGCACTGCAACGCCAGCACTTTCCCTAAAGGTACAGTGGCCTTACATTTTGTTTATGTAATAGTCAGCTTTGATATAGAATGATTGTCAGCTGATTTTAATATATTGAACTTAAAAAAAAATAATAATGTAATGGTTAATCATTTGCTGTATTTCCTGAAAAGGCATGCTGCTGCGCTACTTTGTCAACTTCTACGACATGGAGATCATTGAAGAAGAAGCCTTCCTTGCATGGAAAGAAGATATTACCCAAGAATTCCCTGGAAAAGGAAAAGCTTTATTCCAGGTATAGTAATTATGGACAGAAGAGTAGGATTGGTGTAATGAAGCCAAAAGATTTAATTTGGTGTCAGACTGACGGATTTTTCTGCCCCGTCAGGTAAACCAGTGGCTCACCTGGCTGGAGACGGCCGAGGAGGAGGAGTCCGAGGATGAAGCAGATTGAGAAAGAAGCCGAAGCTCGACGGCATAGATCGAAATTCTCATCTTATTAGACTTGCCTTTCCTTTTTCTTTAACACCATGCTTAATTTAACCACTATCACGTGGCATTCTGCTGCTTGTCTTGAAAATCTAAACCGAAAGCTTGTTACCTGTGGTGGCTTGTTACCAGCTGAGAAGCATCGTTTGATCCATTGCCTCATGGATGTTTTTTTTGTTGTTTTTTTATCTATCCAGATCGGCTCCATGAATCCTTTAAACATATTTCCTTTTTGTTTTGATTGTGTTAGGTTTGTTACTTTCACTTCTGATGCATGGGGATTTTTTTCTTTGTTTTTTTCATTCAGTTTTAACTGATTTCAACTTCCTTTCCTTAGCAAACAGCTTTGTTTAAACAACTGTTGGATTTCCTCTGGAAGGACTAAATGAAATGGGTGATTATCACTAATGGTAGTTAAAAGATAAAACCGTACACCAGAGGGCTTGTCAGTAAGCTGCTTTGTAACCTGCTGAAAGGGTCCATCATGTCATCACACCCAGATGCCATATTTAGCCACAGCAGAGGGGATTCACTGCGATCCAGAGAGAGAATCCAGATCTGGTGACATAATTTTAGACAGACCACTGAAGTGGGAATGTTAAGTATAAACTGGCTAAACCTTTCATAATTAATAAAGGTGTGTGTGTGTTTAATCAACCCATGCTCATTTTAAAACTTTTCTCCTCCCCTTTTAAGGCTTCAAAAAAAAAAAAAGTCTGAGCATCTTTCATTAGACATTTCCCGTCACCAGGAAGTCTTCTTTCTGTAATCTGTTCCTAATTAGTCATCCGCTACGAGTGGTTGCAATACACATCCTCCAAATGTTACAATATTTTAAACAAAGTGTAATCATTAGTGTGCCACCGTAATGTATCGAAGTTGCCTGTGTTTCTACCTCTTAGTTAGATGGGCTTTTTTGGTTTTTGTGCTGGGATAATGATGAAAACAAAGAATCTCGAGCCCAAACAGGTGTTTTTAAATATTTGATTTGGACCCGGCATAATTGCACAATTTATGGATCCAGACATTTCCAAGGAAGCTTCTCTGGTTTACAAGTATTGATTAATTTAAGTGAAAAAGAAAAGTTATTGATCCGGCTTCTAGGTATCTTCGTAGAAATGGACCCATGAAAATACTTTGAGCTTTGTCTCTTCGCCCCACCTGGAGTTTGGAATGACGGTGATAGTGATTCTGAATTGGCTAAATTATAGTTGGACAGGTTGTAACTGTTTCCTTTTGTGTAAAAAAATAAAAACATTTCATCCAAGAATTGTGCTCACAAGCCATGTGTATGTATAGGGCAAAGGATTTGGATCTTATTGTAAGGTATTCATAATTATTGTGCACCTCTTGCTTTAATGTCAATAAAGTTCAGTACATGAGCACCAACAATCTGACTTTTATTTACAGTTTTATTTTTGTATATTTAATCTTTGCATTAGAATTTTTGATGGTATAGAACATCTGAAATGATCTCTAAGCAGCTCTGTTATATCATTGTGAACTTGATTAATTACATGGATCATCACTCCTGGTCTGTGGGGATCCAGAAGTATTCCACCACCTTCCTGCTTCTGCGTGGGGGGGCAGAGTCAGGTCGCTCCCCTCCAAAGGCAGGAAGTTCATCAAAATGACTTGGCCCCACATCCCTTCCTGTGTGTGGGGCAGAGATCCTCAACATGGTCCTGAAAAAAGAAATTCATTTACTGACATCTAGTGGTATAGATGGATATAGAAATTACTTCAAATGTCAAACAGTTGTGAATGTACTGTATGGTGGCCGTCAGTGGCCAAAATTCTTCCAGACATAAATGTGTTTTAATCTGTGAGTGGATCCAGTGGCCTCAGGTGCAGCGATGACTGCACATCAGGTAACTACTTCAAAATAGTGTAAATATGTCTTCTATGATCCTTTTAAGGCGTTTTTATGCCAAACGGTGCTATAACACCTATCAAACAAAGCCAGTACTGCAGTTTTAAAATTCAGAGGGTTCCAACTTGACACCGAAGTAAGAACGCTAGCATATATGGTGGCTGCCGTGCATGTGAACCATAGCAAGTACTGTATATATAAATGGCTCATTCTAATTGAATAAAAACACAATAGTTATTTTAGTGATTAGATCCCAATAGAAACAGTTTGATGTGTTTCTATTGGTGATGATGTATACATTTTTCCGTCATTGAACTTTGACTTCTCTACATGTTGCACCTTTAGAGAATTAGTCTAAAGTATATTCCAGGTCTGAATTATCCTGGAGAGACTATTTGTGTTCTAGAAGGTTAAAGCTCATGAGGAGCACTAAGACATTCTACATCCTAAAAAGGCTTTTTTTCTACATTCATTCACATCATACTGGGAACAATGAAGTGATAAACAACCAGCCGGAGTCCAAATTCGATCAATTTCTCTCAGAAACATCTCCATAAACCCTTGGCTTCACTTTTGTACCATTCACTGTTTAGGTTAGGTATTAAGGGGCCATCATTCTTCCTCATTCATCCATCTTTTTATGCTTCCTCCTCTCCCTCATTCATCTATCCATCCTCATTTTGTCACCCATCAATCTTTTTTTGCCTCACCTATCCTTCCATCCTTCCTCATTTATTTATCCTTTCATTCTCCTTCCTTTCTCTCACCCATCCATCCATCCATTAGAAAGGAAATGTCATTCATCTGGTCCAGAAGACTTTCACTTAGTTTGGAAAGAAAGTTTAATAGTATATCAGAAAGACCTGCGTAAGGCTAGAACAGATATTCATCGTTGATAGAGGAGAACAAGAACAACCCCAGTTTTCTCTTCAGTACTGTAGCCAGGCTGACCAAAAGTGCAGTTGAGCCATGTATTCCTTTAACTCTTTACTGAGATGATTTCATGAGCTCCTTCATAGACAAAATAGTTTTCTAATTAAGAGAAAATCCATGATATTCTTGCCACTAATGATGGTGTCATATCTACAGCAGCTTTAAAAACCTCAGTTGGACCTGATTTATGTTCTGTTTCTGCAGTCGTAATTGTAGAATGGCCCTTTAAGAACACTTTGCTTGACCACAAATAGTGATGTCATCAGACAGCACCCAGCAGATTGGGATGCACCCTTATGGACAATGGACATACATTTTATGGACATGCTCTGCTCCTGCCAACATGCGGGTTGTGTAGCTTTTGTTTTCTTCATCTTTGTATGGAGGTGCTTAACTTTCTGGGTAGTTGAATGATGTTTCTACGAGGCTTGTACACTCTACATGTCCAAGCTCAGACTGCAGGTCTACTGGTGGTTCCCAGAGTCTCTAAGAGTCAAATGAGAGGCAGGGCCTTCAGCTATCAGGCCCCTCTCTTATGGAACCAGTTGACATTTGATGCAATCTGTTGGTTTTCCTTTACTAGGCTATAAACTGGCTCGAATTGATTTGTCTGTAAAGCGCCCTGAGATGACGACATTGTGGATTGTCGCTATACAAATAAAACTGAATTGAATTCATCCCTCATCTATTGATAATCTCATTACCCCCTTCCCTTCTCCCACCATTCATCCATCCTTTCATCCTCCCCTGTCATTTATTTATCCTTTCATTCTCCCTCTCCCTCATCCATCTATCCTCCCACTCTCTCCCTCATTAATCTGTTCATTCTGCATCCATCCTCTTCATCCCTCATTTACCCCATCTCAACTCTTTCTTGTCCCTGTATATATTCATATATTTCTCTTTTTCTCGTACTGGGGGGGTTCTGTGTCAGCTTGAGTTACTGACAACCTGTGATGGAAACCCCACACTGAGTCCACAAAGACATGTTGTCCATTGGGCTTATAGATGTCAAACTGTCAGAACAAAGACCTCTTTCTCTTTGCAACCAGAGGCTTCAGTTTCTGTCATCTCCAGTGTAAAGGAGGCTCCATCTTTCAGATCTGGAGGAAAGCTACTGCAGCATTATAGTTTGAACAGAATGCTGTGCATTAGTTTAGTGCTGATTAAACTGCATGAGCTGCAGAACTTAAAACTACAATCTTCATATAAATATTTAGCAACATTACAACAAAAAGAGTCAGATTGTAAAACATGTTCAGTGTTCCAACATAGGTTAAACTAAGTTAACTGGATTGGGTGCATTCACTCCAGGATAGTCCGCTAGACTTCAGTTGGTGGTGGTGTTGGTGGTGGTGGTGGTGGTGGGGGGGGTGGTGCAACATTCTTTTTGACTGAGATTGCGTTCACACTCCACAACTCAAACGAAACGAATCAGAGCTTTTGAATAACGTCTTCCACTCTCCACCATGAATTAATGAAAAAGGTGAGATACACAAAAAAAGAAAAACTCATTCAGGTAAATATAGAGCTGCATCAGATCCTAGCGGTCTTGGGTTGATCATATTTCTATCCAAACATTTCCCAAAATTCTTTCACACCCGACCGCGAGCCATTTCTCCCGACCAGATGCATGTATGTTTTGGTTGTGTTTACCCACGATTGTGCCTCTTGCAATTAGCAATAAGTTAATTAATTGCGCGGTAAGAAAAAATGAACGCAATAAGTTTGCCGGCCGCGATCATTCTAATTTATTTTTTCTCTCTCTCTCTTTCTATCTCTCTCTCTTTACCAAAGACTGAGGATGACAATAGAGCCACTTTCAGACTTGGATTGCGGAATATTTGCGGTGAAGTCCATCCGTTCTTTTACCGAAGTTGTCTTTTCAAACATATCGCTTCCTCGCAAACTTTTTACGTCGCAGCTACGATCAGATATGGGGAAATGTTCTGGATAAGTCGATGGGTAGGACGTCTTTGTGTTGCGACTTGTCCAGAACTAAACCAGACCCAGCCCAGTTGACTTCACTCAACTTAAGTTGGATACCAAGACCTGGATGAGTGAGAACATTCACAGACATGTTCAGGATTTGATTTCAAAGCTATTAATTACAAATGGAAGTTGAGGTTGTTCAAAGTGGGAAATGAGATCAGGTATCTGTTTACCTGGATGAACTCCGCTCAGGTTCTGCAGGACTGGACTCTGGAGTGGAGATGTATACAGGGTCTCCCTCCTTTAACACAGAATAAAAGAGCAAGCGATGTCACAGTGTGACTGTGTGAATCACAGTTTTCTCCAAACAAAAGATCTGTAAAGTTAAACATTGAACTCTCATCTGCATATTCATGACTTGAGGACTGCTTCAGGAACTCATGAAATACCACCTCACCGTAAAATTTCTCGGGTTGCCATCTGGATTTTTAAGGATTTTAACCCTCTGGTCACTTTCAGTCATGCACAGAAAGTAGCTCTTGATGTTGGCTTGGCACTGTTTTAGAAAGAAGCGTGTAAAATTTAACTGAAGATCTTTTCAACACAAGCAGAAAATGACATTTTTCAAGTATGATTACTGTTTTGTAAATTCCTGTGTTGAATAGTTGGGACATTGTAGAATATCAAGACAATGCAACAATATGCAAATCATTAAAGTTCTACGTTTGAAAATACAACTTGAGCTCCAGAAAAATTGGCACAGTATGTAAAATATAAAAAAAAGAATACAACTATTTGAAAATATAATAAAAAAAGATATAGTCAAAGGGACTGCAGATGTAAAATAGCCATTTGGCTAATTCTGGTACTGTTACAGTAATGTTTATTAATATACAGTGTCCCTGTCAAATAAACCTAAAAAAAAAGTAGAACATAGAATATGTAAAATATTGAAAATGAGACATGTCACTATTTCAATGAAAATTATGAGTTCATCTTGAATTTGCAGCGACATTCCTGAAAAATTTGGTTCAGGACCATCATGTAGCGTCCCCTCTCCCTTTCCACAACAGTCTTTAAACATCTGGGGTCAGAAAAGATCAGCTGTTGGACATTTTGGGAGAGGAATGCTGTCCTATTTTACATTTATGGAGCACCAAATATTTTCCATCCATCCATCCATTTTCTGTACCGCTTAATCCATGCAGGGTCGCGGGTGGGCTGGAGCCTATCCCAGCAAT
>JAOXYM010000010.1:11127351-11137894 GCA_028567055.1 Leptatherina wallacei | reverse complement strand
TTTATTTTTTGCACTCGCACCGATATATTTTTAGGCGCATATGCGAGTGAAACGCTCGCACTGTACAGCCCTGCACAGGGGAGGGAGTCTCATGATAGGGAGACCAAATGGTTGTCAGAATATGTTAAGGAGATGACTTTTTGATGGCACCATGAATCCCTGCAAATATCCCCCCAAAAAACTGGCTGACCAGATAAGTCAAAGACTCAAGAAGCTTTGCAGAGAAAATAATTCCAGCAAAATACATAAAATAAAATGTCAGCAGCAATAATGAAAGGTTAAACTGTTTGTTGCTCTAAGTCAAGATGTTCAATATTGGTCCTCAAGGGGCCGCCATCCTGCAGGTTTTAAATGCTTCCCTGCTCTTAAACACCTTATTCAAATCAAATCGATCTCCTCAACAGCTTATGGTCAAGTTCTGCCCACGCCTGAGTTTGAGTCAGGTTTGTTGAAGCAGGAAACATCTAAAAACCAGCAGGACAACAGCCCTTGAGGACCAGAGCTGGATCAGAGAGTTTTTATTGTGGTGCTTGGAAAAAGTTAGTTTTTCATTTATATATGAGGAGATGTTCTACTACTTGTATGTTGTATAACTACTATGAGATAATACAAATATGAATCCTTGGATATTTCATTTAAATTCCACAGAGTCATTCCGACTTAACCCATCAGCCCCTTTATCAGATCCACCTTGCTAGTACTGGGTAGGACCCCCTTTTGCCTCCAGAACTGCCTTAATTCTTGGTGGTATAGAACCAACAAGGTGATGGAAACATTCCTTAGAGATTTTGCTCCATATTGACATGACAGCATCACAAAGTTGCTGCAGATTTTGTCGGCTGCACATCCATGATGAGAATCTCCTGTTCCACCACATCCCAAAGGTGAAATATTGGATTGAGATCTGGTGACCGTGGAGGTCATTGCAGTACAGTGAACTCATTGTCATGTTCAAGAAACCAGTTGGAGAGGATTTGAGCTTTGTGACATGGTCCATTATCCTGCAAGAAGCAGCCATCAGAACTGTGGTCATAAAGGGATGGACATGGTCAGCAACAATACTCAGGTAGGCTGTGGTGGTTAAACCATGATAAGTTGGTGCTAAGGGGCCTAAACTGCCAAGAAAACATCCTCCAATACCATTACACCAGCAACAGCCTGAATAGTTGATACAAGGCGGGATAGTTTCCACCAAATTTTGACCCTACCATCTGAATGTGGAGCTGAAATGGAGACTCATCAGACGAGACAATGTTTTTCCATCTTACATTGTCTAATTGTGATGAGTTTGTGTGAATTGTAGCCTCAGTTTCCTGTTCTTAGCTACAGAAGTGGCACCTGGTAGAGTCCTCTACTCCTGTAACCCATCTGCTTCACTGGATATTTTCTCCTTTTCAGACCATTCTCTGTAAACCCTAGAGATGGTTGTGAGTGAAAATCTCAGTAGATAATCAGTTTCTGAAAAACTCAGATCAGCCCATCGAGCAATAACAACCATGCCACGTTTAAAGTCTCTTAAACCTCCTTTCTTCCTCGTTCTGATGCTCAGTTTGAACTTCAGCACGTTGTCTTGACCATGTCTACATGACTAAATGCATTGAGTTGCTGACGTGTGATTGGCTGTAAACAAGAAACTGAACAGCTGTACTTAATAAAGTGTCCAGTGAGTACCGGTATGTTCTTTATGTAGATATTAAAGATTTTCCCACTGAAGTATTGAGGAGAAAATACAGCAATTTTCATTCAATGTGCAAATTTGATAGAGCAGGAGGATTTACTGTGACCTGACACTTCCAAGTTTGGATAAGAGAGTAAATATTTTGAGGCTACCTTGTATCTCTGAAGGTAACCTATCCTCTGGATAACAGAAGCCTGCATGTGGCTGCTTTCATTCCTCAGCTTGCTGTTTTCCTTGCGTAGGTGTTGTTCCTGCTCCAGCAGGGTGGTGTAGCGCCGCGTCAGTTTCTTCTCATTAACCTTCAGAATTGTGAGCTTGCGAAACGTTTCACTCAGCTGTCTCCTGGTTTCCTCCGGCTCTTTCTGAAGAGCGTCCAGCAGGTCCTGATGGGCGAAAATGAGCAAGTTCAAATAAAACTGCACCACCCTCTCCACATCACAAAATATGCATCTCATGTTGTTGACTTGTGTGCTAATTTTCTGTTCTTATTCATTTAACCACAAATCTGGAGCGGTTACACATGTTGGAAACTGTGCTGTCCAAGATTTTCAATGGTCTTGCACAACATAATGAGTAGTCTGTTTCCCCTTTATGTATGTTTCACATTTACTGAGGAAAAGGAAAAGTGTCCTGCTGAGATTCCTCTGTGATACATTTAGTTCAATTTTCTTTGGTTTTTTAACACTGACCCATCAAACCCCATCTATGTGTGAGGGTGAGAGAAAATGAGAGCCACATTGTTAAACCAAGACTCACATGATCTAGTTGGGTAATGAATAGTTCTGTGCATCTTCTAGCAATTAGCCAACATTAACCTTTCAAGTATTTTACTTTCTGGACTTACATTCAGCTGCTGGATTTTGACATCGTCCACCTGCTTTTGCTCCTCCAAGTTGTTATTCATATCTGTGAATGTCTCCTTCTCCTTTTGCCATGCTGCCTTCTCGCTAATAAAGAAAAACAAACTACATTAAGTTTTTTTCTTTTTATGTACTTTTTCTTTTTGTATTGTAAATCCTGTACTGTACCTTAGATATTCCTTATAGAGGAGTCCCTGTTGGTGACTGATGACAGCAAACTTGTCTTTATACTCCTCTAAGGCTCCTACAAGCTTTTTGCCTTTTTCCTCCTTGTTTTTGAGCTCCTAAATGAAAAGCAGCATTGCATGATTTCTTTTTTCAAAGTTGACATGTAGCTGATTTACAGTTATTTCAGTCGGAGTCTTCAGAGTGCAGCGACACTGACCTGAAGCAGACGAACAGCATACTCATTCAGGGAGCTGATGACCTCAGTGCTGCTGGGGCCCAGGCCCTCGGGGAGGGTCAGGGGTCGGGGGGCGACTTCGCTGCTGCCCGATTTCTTGAGCAGCTCCAATTCACCTTCCAGCTGGCTCACCTGACAGGCACAGGTGATGAAAGTCCTAAACAAGCCAATCTGTCAAGGTTTTTTAAAAACCACTTCCTTCAGCGTCACTACAAACATTACTGATAGAACAAAAATCTGCTGCTTTGTTCACCTCAATGGGACAATCTGTCACTCATGAAAAGAAAGATTTTAGAGTGATTACGGTCGGGTCATGGACCTAAAACATGGCACATAACTATGGTATCACACAATATGTCCTGGCAGACTGAGACGAGAGAGGAATGAACTGGTCTGAAAAAATGAATCACACGAAAGAAAGACCAGAAAAACTTTGGAAAGAAGCTCATGTTTAGAACCATGTTCCTTCTTCAAGCCAACGCATCTAACAATAATTTTGCTGGCTGTGTTGTAGGAAACATGAGCACCTTTGGCCTGGTGCAAACGCTCTATAGGTATAAAAATATTACAGTTGGTGTTGAAGAAAGAAGGGGAAAATATGTGAATTTGTCAGTACATATCACAGGGAAACGTGGCAAAATCCAGCCTCATTTCCACCAAAGGGTCTGGCCTGGGACAGAATGGCTTTGGTTTCGATAAACCCTGATCTCTGTTGAGTTAGCGGCGTATCAGCCGGAGAGCGATAGATGCTTCAGCTATGTAGAGCAACGACATAGCAGCGCGACGCCTTCCTTGAATCATAACGAAGATCGAACACAGAAACAAAGAGGAAAATAGTGGACATCCAGCAGTTTCTGTTCTTTCTTCTTAGCATGTGGCTTTAAACAACAAAACCTGTATTTATACATTGATATTAAAGCTGAGTCACACGTGAAGTGACAATATTTTCAATCAACAGATTGCAGCGCGTCAAGCTCCACCATTTAGGGTCGGATCGCTAAGATTGAGACCTCAATGGAAAGATCAGTTTAAACATTCTGGCACCCGTCCCAGTTTTTTCCCGTGGAAATGCAAAATAATACGTACCGACCTGGCGGGCAATAGATGCTTCTTTGCTAGTTCTGGGACTTGAATCTGAGTCCTCCAGCCCTCTAGGCCACCCCCTAGGAAAACAGCCCTAGGCCGGAATTCGGATTCAGATTTGGGGTAAAATGCAGGGAAATAATTTGAGTTGATATTAATTGAACCTGGGCCAGCTGTAGTCTTTGTGTATGGAGTAGCTGTTTTACCAGGTGAGCCATCAGTGCACAATGGTAAGTTATTGATTCTGATCTTTGCATCTGGCCCTGCTGTGTATGCATCTATGAACAGTACAAAATTCTAATAAATAAGGAAGACTTATTTACAAGCTTTGTACTTGCAACACACAGGAGTTGCAAGTACCTGTGAGAGGAGGAAGTGTGTGAAGGAAGAGATTCTCCATCCTCCACTGGCAGTAGAAAAAAGTAGAAAAAAATCTAAAATGATTTGCATCCTCTGTCGAGGAGGAGTCAAGAAATATCCAATGAATAAACTTTTTGTAGCTCATGTTTTCTTTATTTAATTTTTTTGTTCTGTTTAGTTCTAATTGGTTCAGCACTCCATAACTAGTGTAACTGGGATTTTACAATACACCTGTATTGTCTCTTAGAGCAAATGAATGTAACAGACCATATCTAAGCAAAAGAGAACACTAGAATTCTTTTCATTGGTCAACGATACACTGGTTTGCACTGCTCCTGGTTTGAACTAAAATGAGCTGGTCACATCTGCAGAACTGCAAACTTGCATCAGTGCTACGCCCTTATTTGCCCTGTTGAGTAAACCTGCCCCCACACTGCAAAAATAGTCTAACCAAGTCTTACAACCTTATATTCATCCAAAAAGTCTTTTTGATCTTGTTTTGAGAAGGATATACTAGGCAAGAGCAGAATGAGTAAGATTATTAATCATGTACTTATAGGTCTTTTATTTCTTACTTGGAAGCCGAATTCCAGAAAAACTAAAAAGACCTTGAAATCACATGAGGTAATTTTATTCACGACAGAACATACATAACAGATGTCTAAACTGAGAAAGTTTTACTATTTTATGCGCAAAATGAGCTCATGTCAAAAGTGATGCTTGCTACAGGTCTCAAAATAGTTGGCATGGGACATGTTTACCATGGTGTAGCATCTCCTCTTTCGTTCAGAACAGTTTGAAGACGTCTTGGCATCGACGTTATGATTCCTGGAGTTTTGGTGTTGGAATTTGGGACCATTCTTACCCGATATTGGCTTCCAGCTGCTGAAGAGTTTGTGATCATCTTTGATGTTGTGATAGCTGCAGTATGTGGTTTTGCATTGTCTTGCTGAAACACACAAGGACTTCCTTGAAATAGATGTCATCTGGATGGCAGCAGATGTTCCTTTAAAACCTTCATATACTTTTCAGCATCCATAGTTTCTTCCAAAACATGTAAGCTGCCCATGATTACCAACAAGAATGTCAAATTTGGACTCGTCTGACCGTAGAACACGTTCCCACTCTGAAACAGTCCCTTTCAGATGAGTCTTGGCCCACGGGACACAACGGTGCTTCTGGACCATGTTCAAATATGGCTTCCGTTTTGCATGATAGAGCTCTAGTTGGCATCAGCAGATGGCACAGAGGATTGTGTTAACCCAGAATGGTTTCTGAAAGTACTCCTGAGTGATGCAGTGTCGTCTGAGGGCCCCAAGACCTTGGGCATCCAAAGGTCTTCAGCTTTGTCCCTTATGCACAGAAACGTCTTCAGTTTCTCTTAAACTTTTGATGATGTTATGTACTGTAGATGATGAGAGTTGCGAAGCATTTGCAATTCGACGTTGAAGAACATTGTTTTTGACGATTTCAACAATCTTTTGTACACAGTCTCACAGATTGGAGACCCTCTGCCCATCTTTACTTCTGGGAGCTCTGCCTCTCTAGGATGATCATTTTATAGCTAATCATGTTACAGACCTGATATCAATTAGCAAAATTGCTTCCTAGATATTAAGCAATTTGTTGCCCCCGTGCCAACTATTTTCAGCCCTGTAGCAAGCATCACATTTGACAGTAGCTTATTTTGTGCATAAAATATTGGCTCATGCGATTTCAAGGTTTTTTGGTTTTCATTTTGTTCACGTTTTAAAAACGTCCCAACATTTCTGGAATTCGGGTGGTAGTTCCTAAATCCTAAAATTGGTTAATTTTCATGCACATTAGGTTAAATCATATCACTGAGACGCTGTTTGAGATAACACTATCATATATTAGCAATGAAAACTTGTTTCAAGACCTCCAGGTTCACACCACATTAAACATAATTTTCAGAGTTGCAGTATTTTAAACATCAAACATAAATTTTAATAAAAAGTTAAAACACTCCTTTGTTTACTTTCTCTTTCCTTTTAAGTAAAATGGAAGAAATACACTAAAAATATCTAACAACTTGAAAACTCCCACTGCTATGCTTTCTTGCCAAAAGAAAACATGAAGAGCAAAAAAAGTTAATTAAACAAAACAACTATCAAGCCGTCTGTCATTACTAGTCCATCAGTGTATCTTTTCATCTTGACGTATATGAATGTACCTTTTCTTTGGCTCTGACAAGCTGACTGAAGCTGCTGGTTGCCTCCTCGCGAGCTGATTTCAGTTCCCGCCTCAGTTCTTCATTTCTTCCAACCAGCTGATGTATTTGGGACTTTAGGTCTGCTTCAGACTTCCCACCAAGACTACTGATGTCTATAGCCTGTGACAAGGGGGAATGATTAGGAATTACCTACTTTAAAGACACAATGAAACACAACGGATGATAAATAACAGGTACACTCTCTGAGATAGGAGAGAAGTTTTACCAGCTCCTGAACCACAGTAACGGTAGATTTAAGACCATTAAAGCAAATTCACATTTTCCTTTTAAACCATACTTCTGACATTATCAATGATCTTATTCTTATCAGTGATTGTTTGTCAGTTTAAATGTGTGATGGCACCTGATACTTCCAGATAATTTCTCCTTTCAAGTTGACAGATATCCCTTGTGTGTTAAAATTACATTATCATCTGCTGTGAAGCATGTGATCAAAAGGTCTCATCTCCCCAATTTTCTTTCTTCCCCCAGCAGCTTCATGCTTTTGTTTTGCATTTAGTTGCAAAGCGACAGAAATAACCAAGAGGTATGTCAGTTATTTTTCATACATCAATTTATAAGACTTGGTGAAAACTGAGACTATGGAAACATATCATTTCTATGGGAATTTAAACATAAAAACTTGCAATTACAAAGTGCGCTGCATGATATATTACCACCCATCGAGTTTGGACCTCAAATGTCAATTTGAATCAGTCTAAATGGACATCTGCAACTTAATAAAATGTGTAAGGTAATAAGTAATAGCCAAAGAAATGAAAGAAAATATGTGATGCTGATTTGTTCACTGCCAATAGAACAAACAGGCAAGACTTCTTGAAATCTAGTGGGAGTTTAGCACAGAGTTAAGTCTGTGGCTTTCCAGAAACTTTCCTAAACTCGTCAGATCTTTGACCATAAATTTAAATTGACTTGACTTGAATGTGAAAATAAACACATGGAACACAGTACAGTACAGTACACTACTGTATATAAAAAAGTTTAGCTTAGACGTTCTGCTATAAATCAAAATCAATTAAAAACATTTTGAATGCTTGCTTGTAAGTAAACATCATCACTTAAACATGACATGATTTATATGATATGGAGACACGGTCAAGCTGAAAGACTCAAAGGGGATTTCTTGAGACTATAGTGTTAAACATAACTTAAATGAAAACTACCAGGAACAAAGTCATGCATCTGACTCATGTTACTTTCTGCAAAATGAGCAACTGCATCTGCACCTTGCTGCATTTACAACCACCGACTGTTAGAAGACTGGGAACATCTTAGCTGCATACTGCAGCTGTGAGTAAAGACACAAAAACACATTTTTTGTTCTTCATTTTTTAAGGAATCAGTACTTTTCGTTTTTGTTATGTCCGGTCCACCAACATGAAAGTTCTTAAAGATATTTTAATAGATCAATATCATTGGCAGCATGTGTTTGGGTTATTTGTGCTACTGTCTCAGCCAAAAAACAGATATGCTCAATTTCAGAGCGGAACTTGTCCACTTTAAATGAAGCTGCATGGACCAGAGTTTGCCATCTATCAGAATTTGATAGATATAGGCTGAATAAATTAAATTGGATCATTGAATCAAAGTTCCATCATAGTCATGACAAGAGAAAAAGGACACACTATATCAATCACATGTGGTGTATGCAAGATACTTACATTCGCCAAATTTTTCAAACTCGGAATGGAGACGGCATCACCACATGGTGCAGCCTCTTGATTAATCTTCAAAGCTTGAAGGACGTCTCTTAGTGCACACTCCAGATCATTCTTTACTTTTGACAGTTCTTCCACTATGAGTAAATCAGGGGAAGAAATGGTAACCACAAAGCATTGGCCTCAGGGATATGAAATTCTGTCAAACGATTGAGTTTAAAAAGAACATTATAATAGTAAATCTATCGATAAACACCATCCAGCTTGGAACTTCTAACAAACACATCAAAGGTTCATTTGGCTGGCAGTAAAAACATCCAGTATGGCTCTTTGACATGCTGTATAGGACAGAATGAATGTATAACTGACATGGACACACAGACTTCTGAAAGCACGCATACTACTATGATCACTTGCACAAACAACTAAAACCAACTCTCACACATACTAGAAATTGACACAAACATACAGCTTAAAGCATGCACACACACGTGCAAGACATCCTGCACCTGTGATAACATTACTGTAGGTTAGAGATTATACAGAATTTTCATGTTCAATATTTTCCCTTGATTTGTTTTTATATAGAGACAGTTTTTATTAAGTTTAATGTGGGTTTTAATTGTGTTCATGAAGTGGGACAAATCTGTAGCCTAATTGCCAATTAGGACTGGGTGACAAAACCATTTAATCGATTAATTCAGATTTGACGTTTGTGACAATTCATTTTTCTGAAAATTGGGATTTTCTTTCCTCTTCTTGGGCTTCTGTAGTTAGTAGTGGGCCCCGCCCAGCCCCCCCCCCCCCCCCCCCCCCCCCCCCCGGCCAACTCCCAGGGAGAAACACTCAAAGCAAAAGTAAACACAGCAGCTAGCAAGGAGGAGCTCATTCCTAAACAGGTACAGCGTTATAGTTTGTTAGGAGCTGGTTCGGTTTTCTGCGAACAAGTAAGGACATGTTGAAGAATTCATTTAAAGGCTGTTTAGCTCAGCAGAGAGTGCTTTAGAATCAAATGGATCATCCACCAATTTAAACAATTTAACCAAACTTAAGTATGAGTTGAATACTATTTTAACTCATAAAGCTGAATTTGCATTATTTAGAGCTAGACAAAAAGTGAAGAGGGGGACAAAGCCGGACGTATGCTGGCAAGATACTCTAAACAAAAGGAAGCTTTAAGCTTTATCCCAGCTTTGAGGTCAAGAGGACGAATTAATAACTGATCCAATTAAAATAAATGAAATGTTTTAAATGTTTTATTCCAGCCTTTATTTATCTGAATCCCATGTAAGCAAAGAAGAAGTGCTCTCTTTTCTAACTCCTCTTGGCCTTCCCACTTTGTCAATAAAGTAACTGAAACTATTCAAAAACTTCCTTCCAGTAAAGGCCCGGGTCCAGACGGCTTTACAACTAAGTTTTATTAGACCTTTGTTAAAGAGCTCACCCCGTTATGTATTTTGAGGGTATAGAAAGGGGCAGCCTGCCTTCTTCTTTGCTTGATGCTGTGATTTCTCTGATCCTTAAAACAGACAAAGACCCCCTAGAGTGCAAAAGCTATAGACCTACTAGATTAATTGGATGTGAGAGCAAAACCTTGCAAAAATCTTCACATCGCGACTCCAGAAAGTGATAACAAAGCTGATAGACCCAGATCAAGTGGGCTTCATACATTCTTGCAGTTTAGTTGATAATTTCAGATGCCTAATCGATATAATGTGGACATTACGTTGTGAAAACTCTCCTGCAGCCGCCCTCTCGTTAGACGCAGAAAAAGCGTTTGACAGGGTTGAGGGGCAGTTTATATTCTCAATCCTGAAAGCCTTTGGAATTGGCACAAAATTTATAGGCTGGATTAAACTTTTCTGTGCTGTTTTGACTAATCAATTAGTCATACACACGGCAACTTGTTATGCACTTTTCAAATCTTTGATCTTTACATGTAAGATATTGTTCTTGTTTGAGTGTGAGAGCTGGGTTTAGGTGTTTGTCCATGTGACTATAGTGGGGTTTGCGAGTCAAAAATGCAATCTGTACTATATCCTCCTCACCTTCGGTGCAAATCATACTTACATTTGAGATTAAACTCAGTCTTGTGACGTTCTAGCTCTCTCTCCTTGCTGCTCAGTTGTTTTTTGAGGTCCTCATTCTGCAAAGACAAGTTTGTGCATCAAATAAGGCAAGGCAAGTTTATTTGTATAGCACATTTCATGTACAGGACAATTCAAGGTGCTTTACATACAAACATTA
>JAOXYM010000010.1:11115854-11127251 GCA_028567055.1 Leptatherina wallacei | reverse complement strand
TGGTCGGTTCATAACGAACCAGAAGTTCTTGAATGTATTTTGGCCCTAAACCATTCAGTGCTTTGTAAACTAACAGCTGGATTTTGAAGTAGATTCTTTGACAAGCATTCTTTGGCCTCACTATCCAAAAGTGTAACTTTTCTTTTCTTTGATCATCCTCTGTTATAGTTCTATGTGTGCTTAGGCTCAATGTTTTGCCCTATAATCAATTTTCTCTCGAGATTCACTTCTCATACGGATGTCCTGTCATTTCTTTTTCGAGCTCACTGGTACAGTTTAGAAGTCATTCTTCTTTGAACACTACGGTAGGTCATGGCCATGATACTACCACTACTCTCTTTAATTTCGTGGTTTTCTTTAAACATTTAACAGACTTTATATGAAAAAAAAGTTCTAATGTGTTTCCAAAACATTTTGCTAGTAGCTTTCTGGTTTGATCAGAATTTCTCCACTGAGGGACTAATAAAGGTATTCTTATTCTTAATCGGGCTGACATCAAATTTATTCAAATTGTTTACTGTCTATTAAAATTGTCTTGAGTTGACTATGGTTTTAAATCGGCGCCATATCAAGAAAATGAATTGAATCATATGAAGAGTAATGTTTTTTGGGCAGCAGTGGCCTTCTTAATGACTGTCATGCACGTTGTAGTCTAGTGCTCTCCTGCTGGTAGACTCATTAAGATTAACGTTTGCTAATGTGAGAAAGACCTTTATGCCCCTTTCACACTAGCACCTAGTCAGCCCAGCCCAGCACCACACCGCCTGATTTGTTTGTGTTCACATTACAATTTTCCAGGGGCGAGTCCATACACTTTTAGCACCTACTCCATCGAGGTTCTATCGGGGCCAAAAATGGTGACGTGTGTAGATGGCAGGCCGCTATTGGCCAGAATCTGACGTCATGGGATGACTCATTAGTGCGACTCCAGACCGCGCCAAAAACAAACAAACCCAAAGCCGAGACCAGAGAAACATTAGCAGCAGGAGAAGCAGAGAAAGAAGAGATGGAATCTCAAAAACCAACACCGTGGCCAGATACAGAAGTGAGGATGTTCCTTTGCTTGCTAGCGGTGTGTGCGTGTGTCGCGAACAATTGACTTGAAATGACATGAAATCTCATTATGAAGACCCCGCCCCGCCGCGACTGTAATGGGAACAGACGAAACCAGGGTAGTGTGGTGTCGGCTGAATGAAGGCTGGGCCGGGCTGGGCTGAGTAGGTGCTAGTGTGAAAGGGGCATTAGTTGATTAGAAACTATACTGGCATCCTTGTGGTTGTGATTTCACAGACAAAACAGACTTTACTCTTGGAGTAATCTTTGATTGCCCTCCTGGGGAAGCTAACATTGGTCTCAATTCTGTTAGATTTCTTGACGATATATCAGACTGTGGACTGATGGAGTTCCAACTTTTCAGATTCAGTTTTTCAGCCTGTTGAGCATTAACAATCTATTTACTGAGGTCCTTTGAAATCTTCTATGTTTTTGAATGTGACAATCAGACTTAATAGATTCCTGGGTTGTTTTTTTTTATTAATATAACCAAAAAGTCTCACCGTTATTTCAAATTATATGCTTAGACCTTCAATTGAATTTATTCAAAGGCTTCCCATTCTTTAGTATCACTGGTTTGTATGAATTGGACAGAGCTGTATTGAACTGGTTTATTATGAATTGGACTGAATTGGATCAAATTGAGTTACAATGAATTAGACACATTTTGGGGAAATTAGATGCTTTAATTAATTGGACTAAACTTGATTGATTTGGATTATTATAAATTAGGCTGAATTGGATAGAACTGTTGTGAATTGAATGGAGTTGGACAAAACTGGATTCCAATAAATTGGATTAAATCGGATTGATCAGGGTTATAATGAACTGAACTGAATTGGATTTTAATGGGTTTGGCTGAATTGGATGCTACTGAATCGGAATGAATAGGGATTATGATAAATTAGATTACAATTGGACAATATATTAGTTTTAAATAAACTTGTATACATTATTTGTTAAGTGTTTTAATATTATTTTCTTTCTTTTAAATGAGTTTATATAACTAACTTCAATTTAACTGTTGCATTAATTTCTTTTTAGATTAATGAAATATAAGATTTGTTTTATTTAACTCTTTATGACGTGTGAAAATGTGATAAAGTTTGAATTTGTCTATGCATAAATATAGAAAATCATGAAGGTTTTACAAACTTAAAAACAACCCAGTATATTGTAATATTCCATAATTAGTTCCTGACAAAGTCATCTCAAGGCACTAGTCCAATTTAATCCAAATCATTGTAGCTAAATCTAATCAAATTAAAACAAGTCCATTATATGAAGCACATCACTCCAGTTTATAATTACTGTGTAAGCCAATTTATAATAATAATTGCCTAGTGAAGGAAACGAAAACACTGTAAGGAATCTTCCCTTCCATTTAATACCCAATCTTGAGCATGGACATGGCAGAGGGTGACAGCAGAAAACTCCAGCAGAACCAGACTTCATAGGGGTAGCCATCTGTCTTGAAACTCAGAAACTTCTTTTTAGGATGCAAAAAGAGATTTTATTACTGTGAGGTTTACCTTCCATCTGATCTCTTCTTCTGTGTAATCGCTGCCCTGTTTGAGTGACACATGTTCTTTTCTGCTTGGCCAGATGTCTTCCTCCAACTGCAAGCTTGATAGCGGGATCCCTGCAGACACAGCTCATTAACAGAAAAATTCTGTGACAAATCATTTTACATCTAAAGCTCTTGAGGGCTTTAAGTAAAAAAACAGCCGAACAAAACCCACCCACATCTAATACAACATCTAACATCCTTCAAATTTAAAGTATTGAAGAAGTTTTTTCCTCAATCAAATAGCAAACTACTCCTCCTCAAACTGCAGACGGATTTACACTACAGACTAATCTGTGAAATATATTGGAAAAATGGTATTGTTGCTAAATCAACATCAATATTGCATGAAATCTACTTGGACTGCAGAGGTAACTTCTGACTATGTTCTTACTGTATCTCCAAAGCCAAAAGGCAGTAAAACAATGTTCATATCCATAATTTAATTCACCTCTTTCCTTCACTATGCGTCTGATTTGTTTCTTTAACTCCAGTCGCTCTTCTTCTAGCCGTTCAATCTAGAGATAAATGAAGAAATCAAGCAGCAGGATGAAAAGAAATCAGTTCAGTAGTTATAAAAGCAACAGTTATGAACTCTGTCACAGCATTTTACCTCTTTTGAGAGAACTTGGTTTTCTGCTTTGTACTGACGTTGTCTGAGATCTTTAGCACGCCTGAATTCTGTCAGATCCACTTCCTGCTTTGGTTCCAGACCTGATCGAGACCAGAATACAAATAAGTATTTGTTTAGATTCTTCTGTTCCAAATAAATCCGTACTCTCTCAACAGACTGAGAAATGAGAGCATGAATGTTTTTAAGAAGTCTGACCCAGTTTTTCTCGGAAATCCTCGTTTTCATCCATGAGGTCATTGATTCTCAGCTGGAGCTGGTTGATCTCTTTGGTCATGGCCTCTGTCTTACGATCTCGCACTCTAATTTGATAGTTACACTCTTTGATCTCCACAATGGCCGCTTCCAGGCCATAAGTTCCCTGGGATGAAGAAGCAGGGCTGTAATTACTCCATCAAAAAGCATGTCTTGTCTCACTTTCTTTGTTTCCTTGTTTTTTTTTACTCATACGCTTTTGGGGAAGTCAATTAGTTTTGGTGAAAAACAAAAGCTAGGCTTATAGACCGTAAGAAGCATGTTGATCACACCATAGTCACATAGCCATTTAAACATCCCTATTAAAGGCAAGTATGGATGGCGGGGGGGGGGGGGATCACATGCTCCTCTTCTTGGAAATGAAGAGCCAGCTAATTCGATATGGATGAAAACCAGTCTTGGGAGTCAATGTCAACCACAAAGACGAAAGAGACTTACAGACTCATACTGGCCCAAGCGGTTTTTTGCCTCAATGAGTGCTTTGTCTTTTTCCTCAGCGTGAGCTTCGACCATCTTTGCCGCCTGCTCTGCTTCCACCGCTCTGGTCTCTGCAGCATTCAGCTTGGTTCTCAGTTCCTCCATCTTCTTCTGCGTGGTTGAGGGTGCACCTTGGACAAGAAAAGCTAACAATTACTTCAAATGCTGACAAAAGTGACACATTATTGCTAAGAGAATTTAGAAATTCATTCTTGAATTCAGACACAAAATTGACAATTTACTAATAAGAAATGCTTTGTTGATACTTCAATTTAGCAAAAGACCAAAACAGAACATCCCTGATATTATCATCACTGCTTACTTTAGAAGTGATAAGTTTGTACTCATATTATTATTGGAACGTATTCTCATAAAGTTGATACAAAACTCCTGGCAAAGATCCCTCTAATCTCCACATCTGTGTTTTCCTTTTTTTTTTTTTTTTTAAAAACCCACTGACATTAAAAAAAATTAATAGCTAAATGGCCTGGCTTTAGAAAAAAAAATTGGGGGCAGAAGAGAAAAAAATACAGAATCTCCTTTCTAAAACAAATATCTGCAGAGTGTGATTATGTACTTAAAAGAGAGAGCTCGCATAGCTTAAAAGAACTGTTGCACTAGACTGAAAACTGGCAGGAAACATGACCTCAACAAGAGAGCTGACAGCAATGACAGAAAGATCATAAAACTCCTTTAAGAATTTAATTTAATTCAAAGTGTTGAAAAAAGATGGCTGTTCCCAATTAGCTGACACAAACAATTGGAGCAAATACAAAGAAAATGGGAAGATTGTTTAAGGGAAACCCACAGATCGAAAACACAATGCAGAATGTCTGAAAATCGCAAATGCGAAACTGGCAGAAGGATAGCCATCACTAACAACCAACCAGAAGAAAACAAGGTTACAGTGGGATAAAAAAAACGCGTGTCAAGGACTGTGGATGATTGGATGAAAGAAATATACTGTCATGATTCAGAAAATCTGCATCACACAAGGAGATGATGCTGGAACTGGAAACTGATGCAAAACAAGTCCATTTTATTCCACAATGTAGCAGATGACCAGAGGAAATGGTGGTCATTACCTTTGCAGTAAACGCACGTTTAATGTGCAGATTTCAGACTTCTTTCTGATTCCATCAATTTAAAGGAGGTTTGGTGATTTCAAAACCAAACCTCCTTTCAGGATGAGAATGCATCATACTGATCTGTTTAGACTTTTCTCTGAACCCTTTAATGTTTGCAATATGAAAAAAGAGAAAACAATTTTCTCTCATTCTTTGGACAGTTAGATTAAGAGTCAATGTTTTCTGTGACAAATGATTGAGATAACAGTTGACAATGTAGCAACGATAAGGAAATGGTCAAAAATTTTTAAAGTAATGGGATAACAAACACTTTTGGTATTACATACACAAAGTTGTAGAGATGGCTCACGCAGGTTTACTTCCACAAGTTCTTAATAAGATTCATTATAGTCACTGAAAACTATGTGCTACCAAACAGTAGAGCACGCAGTTAAAGAATTAAGGAAACAAAAAACAACTCAGTGATTTAAAAAAATGGTTTGTGACAAAACCTCGAAGACTGCTCTGCCAACTGCTTCGCAACAGATCTCATTGATGAAGGAAAAAATACTATACCAATTTTCAACTTGAAAGTTTGATCCTGTCAGCTGTGTTTTGCTTCCTACGTATTTCCGAGGAAACATCTGGCTTTTTAACATCTTAAAGTCTCATAGCTGAAAGCTGCTGTAGGTGTCAACAAAGTTGATCAGTTCAGCGAGACAGCAGCTCGTCACTTTGACTCATCCTGTTCTAATTTCATTTGCATGTGCATATTTTACTCATCAGCCCAACATGATTTCTGAAGATTGCCTCTCTGACTGGTCATCACTTCCCACCAGCAGCCATGTTTACATGGAGACTCTTACCCCATTTGGTTTGAAATAATCCTGATTTAAGATTTCAGTCTGCGGGGGGCTCTGGCTGGGGCCTCCCTCTGCTGCCTTCCCGGGCGGGGGTGTGGTCTCTCCGTGGTGGTGGAGTTGGGGTCCATAGTCCGGGGCGGCCGCCGATTGCTCGGGTTTGGGGGTTCTGCTGGCTTGCCTCTGACCTTTATGCAGGCGCGGTGGCATCTGCATGACCACTGCATGTCCACTCTTCCTTGAACGTCTCCACTCTGAATATTCGGCGTGCTGCTACAGTCACTGTGTTGTCATTTAGTTGTATCTACCAATGGATACTCTCAGCTAGTCCTTTTTTTTTCCTTTCTCTTTCTCTTGCTGTTGTTGTTGTTATTATTATTTATAATAATAATGAGGATGGTGGTGGTGATTGTTATTAAAGAATTATTTATCCATTAATCTTTTGCCTCATTGCAAAAGCATGGGATATTCTCGGTCGTGTGTGTGTATGTGCGTAGTGTGCTGTTTGTAGTCCAGTTGGATTACTGGATGGATTGCATTGTTTTCTGTACGGTGGTTTGTTTGGTTTTTTTTGTTTTGTTTGTGTGTCTTTTTTTCTCTGTTCTATTTTTCTCTCTCTCTGTCCCCTCTGGTCGGGTCCAGCAATAAGGGGCAGATTTTCAAGAGGGACTTTATACATATAAAGCTCTACTTGACAAAGTAAATTTGCTCGGCACAAAACAGCAGCCAGACAATCATTCTGCTGCTACAATGCTGGACAAGACAAGGGTTTTAAAAAAATAACAAATAAATTCAGGGCAGCTGTTTACATGGGTACTAATCTATTCTGTCCTGGTGTGTACATGTGCTAACATTTAAGCAGAATGGTCCTGTCTGACATGCGCACAAAGATGTTTACATCACGTGATTTATTAAAGCTGGAGAGGTATACAAACTGATCGTCACAGTTGTGGTTTTTTGCGGTATTTTCAAGCAGCAGCTTGATGCTCATGCACTCCTACTGCAGACAACAAAGAGGAAAAGGCGTGTTTGAATTAAAAACTAACTTTCTGGCGCTGCACAGTGAGTTAGTTTGTTCGCCGCCATCTTCCAAAGTGAGGAAACGTCACTCGTTGTGTATGTACGTCTAGTCAGAGCATGTGCTGTAAGAACACAACCTGACAAGATTCTGATTCAACGTTTACATGATACCATGATCGGTTTGGGGAAAGGAATATTCTACCCCATTGAAACCGAATGAAAATCCTTTCGGTTTGGCACTTTTCATTCGGAATGAGGTGTATACATGGTTCATTTTCGTTCCGAAAGAGCTTTCAAACCAATTGCAATCTGTATATATGGCTCCATGTAAACGTAACTACTGATTCAATCTTTTGTTTATATTTGTCTCTTTTTGGAACCTGTAGGTAAATAAATGTTCTCCATTAGAACTAAAAGACTAAACAGTCTTCTACCAAGAGAAGAATGGCTAATGAAAGAGAAAGACAACCCTTTTCACACATTGGGTGTCTTTATGTGAACATGTTTCATTAAACCCACCTCTGTCTTTGTTTGTGGATGTTTTGAGCTCCTCAATTAGCCGGGCGTGCTTCTCCATCTCTCTCGTATACTGCTCCACCTGCTCGCTCAGCATCTTGATTTGATTATCTCGCTCTTGGACGGCCTTTAGGGCATTCACCAACATTTCAAAATAATGAGAATTTATGTGCAATACCAAGCACAGCTGTTATGCACTTCATAAATCGACAATTTATTAAATGAAAACAAGGAGAGGCTGAAGATAAGAGCCAGATGACAGATGAAACTTACACTGCAGAGCTCATATATGACCTGGCCCGCAGCAGAGATAGAGGTGGAAGGGAGGACAGGTTGATAAAAAATGACAAGGCAAAAATGAGAATGCCACAAGAAGAAAAACAACTGACATGTAGATGGAAAAAGAAGGAAGTATAGCCACCTCTAAGCTAGGAATGGCCTGCTTCAAGGCCTGATTCAAGTAGTTATTCCTAATATTACATATTTCAGTGTACTTAAAGTATTTATATGGTTATTATATGTATGCATTTATATGGTCTATGGTCAAGCACATATTTGTTAATCACATCAAGCTAAACGCACTGAGCCGCACATGCTTGGTATTCTGTTTACTTGTAAACAACTTTGTTAAACTTTAATAAAGTGCTAAAAAGGGGATACTCTGTCTGTTAGTCTTGATACGTATCAGCCTGCAGAGCTTCAGATTAAACACCATAGAACAGACAATTAGATGATCTAAAAGTAGTGCCTTCAAAGCTGAATATCGACGAAGCTGCTGATCGGTGTTTTAGAATCTATAAAACGTGTCCAAACACGACTACTCAATATTGTCTTTGAAGGTTTGGATAAAAAACACGTCTGGTGAGGTTTGAAGGGAGATCATCCCTCCTACTGAGGAAGCACACTGCTCATTTTTGCATTTTTCATAGAATTTTTTGCCATTTTCTGTTTTCTAAGTTTTTCATCAATCTTGTGGCGCACCCACTGAGGTTTAACGCCAAAAAATTAAATATTTCTTTCTGCTATAGTTAGCAAGTTATGGCACTAAATGCATAACATTTCCAACATCAGTAAACACAACATTCAACAATGATCCAAATAATGATGGTCAATTTTATCATAAGTAAGTTCTAATCAACTGAACTGTTTCATTAATCGTTTCTCTTTCGAGATATTTTTCTGTTCTCATATCTGACTTAACAAAGAGGACCAACACACAAGACAATGAAAGAGTCTCAGAAGTGAGAAAAACCGTACAAATAATGCAGATGATGTATTCTTTTGCTATTTTGGGGCCCACCTGCTGCAAGGCAATAATGTTGCTTTTGTCCAAGTCAAGCTGGGCTGAACGCAGCTTTTCCCTCAGGTCGCGGATCATCTGCTGGTACACCAAAATTTCATCATCCTTTCCAGAGAGCACTCTCTGCAGGAGGAAAAGATCATGTCACTATAAAAGCTGGCTCAGGTTAGCTCTGCAGAATGGTCCAACTAAGTACAAAAGTCAGAGATGATAGTTATGAAGAATTTCTATTTCTTTTTACTTTGCATGAGCGAATAATCCCCAGAAAATAAATTAAACAAGTTTATCCCTTGTGAATGTTGTTACTCTGCTCAGTGTTGACTTGAGTAGTCTGAAGTTTCCAAAGAAACTGTGATTGAAAAAAAGAAGCAAAAGTATTTTTTTAAAAAGTATTTAGAAAAATATGAAATGTGGAAACTGAGAAATCCCTATTTCAGCAGAGCTGAAACTTAACTGGGAAGATAAATATTTGCTTCCAGACTGCAGAAACCTTTTCTTCATTATGAAAGAAGTAGCGACTCTTTTTGTGTCTGCAGTACTGGGAGGACATGACATTAGGGATGGGCATATCGATGCTCTGAAGTCGATACTTCAATATCAGCCAGTCAAAATATTGAATTTGGTACTTTTTTTTAAATATAAAGACCCCACTCTGCTGATACAAAACATGGCATTTTTTTCCACTTCTGAGAGTTTTAGGCAATTAAATAGTGTGCCAAGCCCAGCAACAGTGTATTCCTTCTGTGTCACATGATTATGGCAGCCTATAAAATGTCTTGATGTTATGATGACGCTGCTACTGTTAGTGATGATGAGGTTTTTCTTAAATATTTTACTGGTATATGTAGGTTATTGCACACCATGTCTTATCATATGTATCATAATGCTATTACATATCATATATTTCTATTTTCCATTCAATAAATGTGACTAATCTTATTTTAATCTGTAGTTTAATTATCTAATTTTAAAAATATTTATTTTTATCTTATTTTTGTTTAATTTACTCATTAGTACAATTTATCATGGTTTGAAAAGCATTTCTTTCAAGTATTTATGTTCTTGAATTTTATTTATATTTCATTCTGTCCTTGCAATAAAGATATTAATGTACACTGTACAATAGGGAACATCCTTTAAGGTACAAAAAGTATTGATATCAGTATCAATGCAAAAGTACCATAAACTTAATGGTATTGTATCAACAGAAAATATTTTTTTATTTGATTTTCAGGAAACCTCAGAAATGGAATAAAGGAACAAGTGATTACATTTTGTGGGTGATCTGGATCATAAAACCCCAAAGTCACTGAAAGATCTTTAATTCAGCTAACATCAAGGAGGAGCACCAAAAAAACGATTGAAACACAGTCCCGATCATATGTAAATATTTTAATGAATGTTTAACAAACTTGATATTTTTCATAAATATTTCAGATTTCAGATATGAAATGCAAAAATCACAAAAAGATTTTTAATTTCTCAAATATTACTGAGACTGGAGTGTCCCGATTTGATTATATACATGCAAATGTGTAGATGTTAAAAAAAACTAGTTTCCTGACGTTCTGCATTAGATAATGTGGAATTATTCTGTGTTCTACAACATATGGGATCTTATCTTTAAGAATTGCAGTGAAACCCAAACAGGAAACAGCTGACTGTTCACACGTTTGAACGGAGACTTAGCGGGGCTTCTAAACTTCTAAATAATGGGTTTAACCTCATAATAGATATTGTTTGTCATAACAGTATAAATAGCGTTTCCCTTCATAAACCCTGCTATACTTTCCTCTGCAGAGACGCCTTTCATCTCATCCACAATGTCGGGAATCTAAAAATAGAACTGAGCAAAATTGCCTGCAGTCAGAAAGACCTGTGGACGAAATATGTAGGCCGAACTTTGTATTTTTTATGAATATTTAATGAAGCACATTAATCACAAAAATATTTTTTAATTTGTCAAATATTTCTGGAAACATTCCCATATTATCTTTATCGTACCAGGTACTCCTGGATCTACCCTCATATTTATATCTGGAATAATTTGGCCACTGATGGCCACCGTCTATACACAACTGTGCTTGGCATTTGAAGTAATTTCTATGCCCATCTTTACCACTAGATGTCAGTAATTCTCACATACTGTACCTTTAAACAAAGCATTTTGTGGTGACATTAAATTTACTGTGTCTTGGATTAGCTTACATCCTCCATTGGAACATGTTTCTGTCTCTTATTATCCCTCTAACGGATTCAGCAATATTGGTGAATTAAAACCATTTTTATTCATGCAAGACAAATAAATGCATTGTGCATATCAACAGAGACAAATTACCAGTGTTCATGTGACATTAGTTGTGAACAGCATGAAATAGTGGTCAGCCTTGGTCATTGTGGACCAGAGTGTAAGGAGAAGGGGATTTCTACAGTACTAATGGCTGCAGTGGCAAGACACTCCTTTTTTAAAACAGCTACTTTGTAGGAATACAAATTTGTAAAAGTGTAATTAAAGCTAAGTGTAATTAGGAGCAAGCTATGTACTGGGAGAAAATGGCAACCTCACCCTGTACCTTTATCCTAACTCTAATAATTTTGGCTGCGGGACACTTTGGCGGAGTTTGTCTGTAAAAATTAAGCATTAATCATGT
>JAOXYM010000010.1:11098719-11115754 GCA_028567055.1 Leptatherina wallacei | reverse complement strand
GCCGTTTTGCTTCAACTTCCCTATGTTCTATTGCAGATTACTAAAGAACAGAAAATGCTAGAAACAAACTTTTTTTTTCATATTAAAAAAGAAAGTCTATACTTTCTTTTGGTAGTCTCCATGTTTCTGTAATCTTAGAACTCTATATTCTGTGAGTCCTGAAAGATGAGCCCAAATGCTCTCTGCTATAAAAATGTAGCAGTGAGTTAATTTTTCTCACTCATGTGACCAAGTTGACTATTTTGTCTATGTGCTTTCTCCAAGATTTGTTGAAGTAATGGACTACTTTGAGGGTATACACCCCATTTTATTCACTTCAAGCCCGTTTAAGGGAAAAAGTGATGTTATTTGCTTTCCCAGTGCATGGAGACCGAACTATTGAGTCTGAATTTGATGTTGCAAATAGATTACTTTATGTTTTTTAGCAACTACAGCTTATCTACTGCACTTTAGCACACTCACTAGCGGAGCAAACACAAACAGAAAATTAGCCTTTGTGGTTAAGTGGTTCCCAAAGGAGCTCTATAGTCTCCTTTTACACCAAGGGAGTTCTGAGAACTGTTTGGTCTCAAAGTGGCCACTAAAATTTTAGCTAGTATGGTTGAACAGCATGTAAAGTTTCTGAGTTGGCAACAAATTTTCCATGTTCCCCTGTGAATTTCTTGCAAGCCTTTATAAAAGACACTATAATGATCTCTGTAGATTTTGAGAATAGTCCCTGCTGCTTTACTGGAAATATCTCTTCGGTGTATCTGGCATAAGGAAAGAGACAACAAATTGGTGCCCTCTTAGTGGCTCCAACATTTAACACCCACCTTCCACTCCTCCACTTTGGCATTGACTGCTACCATAATTGGGTCATCCTCTTCAGTCATGCTATGAATCTTGTCTGTTAAATCTCTGACCTGCACATTGAACAAACACAAGTAGGTCTGCTTCAGTACTTTGCACACAAGCATTACATTATCCAAGGGATAAAAAGGAAAACAAATCCAGATAATTTAACATCACAGCTCTTTTTTACCATATCCCACTTGGTCTACACTGCATCCTTGCAGAGAAATTATAAATCTTGTCAAATAACTCATCTCAGCATGACAATATATTTCCAAAACCACCCACAGCTTTAGGATGGAGTCAGAATAAAGACTAAAAAAGCAATGGATGCGAAAGCTGTCTTTACTTGAAGCTTCGCGTGATCCCTCTCTTTCCTGAGCTGGTCCATAATCGAGTCAGTCTGCTGCACAACAATTTTCATCTTGTTGTACTCATCAGTCATCTTCTCCATCTCCTTCACAGACTCCTCCAGGCTTTTCTGCATCTGCTCATTCTGCGTCTTCAGGTGTGTGTTTTCTTCCTCGGCTCGCTGTTGAATGCAAAATAACATCAATAAGTAAATTTGTGGATGCATACCTTAAAACTCTTACACATGATGCAAATAAATGGTACAAAGAGCAGACAATAACACTAATGAAAAATGTAAAGATAATTGGGGTGTAATGGTACACCAGAGCCACGGTCCGGTACGTACCTCTGTCTTAAGGTCATGGTTTAGTTCATTTTTGAAACAGTGAGGTAACAAAATGCAAAAACTACTTAACTTTGGTGTAAACAGGAACGTGTTTAATGACATTCAAAATAAAACAAAAAACAAAAAAGAAAGCTGCTTGCAGTAAATTCTCCAATAAAAGATTATTAAATGACAAATATATGCCATAAATAGAGATATGTCTCCTATTTTAATGGGAAAAAATAGTATCACAATCTCTGCACTTACATATTATGAGGGGGGGATGTTTCACTCAAACTTGTACAAATAATTTAAGTTCAAAATTTTCTTTTAAAATTAAAACTTTAATAGCATGTATGCTGTTAAAGATAAAGTTACATATTATTAGTTGCAAGGCTATGACATGTTTGCTTCATAAATCAACTGTTTGAATGAGCAGTTATTAGCCAGAGCACGCTTCCATCTACATGCGGACGGGGTGGGGCTACAGGAAGAGCGGATCTCCAATGCAGCTCGGCACAAGTTCGACAGACAGCTGTCATCTTCTCCACTTGTCTTTGTCCATCTACATCCTTTACTGGGAAAACAAAGTGCTCCTAAACATGACATTTTAAAGACAGAATAGGGTCTTCAAGCTCTGGTTTCCCCATAATACTGTCACTAGCCATAATGTACGATAGCCAGAGGCTATAGTGCAACGCATTTACTCTTCCTTAAGGAAACTTTGCTACGTCTCTGTTCCGTACTGAACGCTTCGTACCGAAAATCCGAAAACGGATAAATGTACTGTTACACCCCTAAAAAATAAGTTTTAAAAATTTCAATCATTTACTGAAAACAACACTTATCTTACATGTTTTGGGTGCACGTATTAAAAATAAGGCTCTTCTTCTCCAAAAGGCCTTGAATATTTGGCATCTCTCAAAATCTAAAGCATGACACTGCTGCCAGGCCTTCTGAATAATTAGTGTTAACATCATTTACAAGATATTACAGTAAATAACCAGATTTCCAAGAACCTGAAGGTCTTCCAAGCACTGGTATAGCTGGCGGTTGGCCAGTTTGAGCTTCTGCTGAGTCTCAGCGCTCTCGTCTCTGGATGGGAACGGCTCTCTCTGGTCCAGCTCTCCACGATAGAAGTCCACATCCTGCTGGAGCTGCTCATTCTGATGAGGCACAGGAAAGACAGAATTCATTTCAGGAAAAAAAGCTGAATCAAATTCCCTGTGATCATGAACAAATGTTAGTTTGTTTTAGGAAGCTTCTGAAACGCGAGTCTTCCCCACGTTTCAGACTTGTGTGACCTTATTGATGAGTTGACAGCGTCACTTTCAATCTTCAACATTAGGACATGATGCACTTTTAAAAAAAATAACATTAATTCATTAATTAATTTACTAATCTATTTCATTTATCCTTTATTTAACCAGATAAACACTTCATTGAGATTAGAAATCTCTTTTTCAAGACTGAACTGACCAAGAAGGCAGCACAACCACAACATCTAAATGGGAGGATGGAAGTTAATGAACACCAGTACAAAAAATGTACAATGTTAACATGTTGGATTATAGCAAGTGTTGTTTTCCTATCAATGCCGGTTGGAGCCACAGCTCTAAGATAGCTGCTATACTGCAGTTATTTGACATGGGATTAAAAGTAGATCAAAAACTTTCCTACTGCACGCAAATGATGAAATCTTACTTTCTTATATGAGGTATAAAAGAGAAAAAAGAATTTGGCAAAAACAAAATAATTATTCTACAACAGTAGTCTACGCACGTTCAACAACTTTTATGTCTATAAAAACTAACACATATTCTAACTAATATCGGATTTTACTTCCTACATTTCTTACCTTCTTCTTAAGTTTTTTTAACTACACAACAGAATAAAAACAGAGAAAAGAGAACATGAGAAAATGAAGGTAAAGTACATGAAATGACAGTTTTTTAATAAAAGAGAATAGTTTGAAATAATCTGTATGATGTCTTGCTAGCCGTTGCATACCTCTCTTCTCAACTTTTTCCCCTCGTCCTCAGCCCCCTCTAATCGCACGATCAACTAGGAAAACAACACAAAGTACAAATTGCACAATCAAAATGTTGATCACAAAAAAAAGAAAGAAAAATGAAAATCCATACTAAACCCTTATTTCATTTGGACTTGACTTAATCAATTGGAAGTTGATTAATTCTAAGCTCAAAGCAAACAATGACTAATAGGATCAGCATGGCTGGGATTATTAGTAAAAGAATTAAAACATGTAATAATGTTTTTTAGGGTATTGTTTTTGCAAGATTAAGTCAAAATACAATTATATGCTGTTCAAAACAAACTCAGACTGCCTTTTTTTTTCTCTTCACCACCATGTGCTTTAAAAGACACAAAACAGTGTGAAAACTGACATTTATAAATCACCTGAAAAGCCTGAAGCCTTACTCGTATACTGTGTAAGGGCACTGTGGGTGGCAGACTCATACCTCTTCATTGGCTTTCTTTTCTTTGCCCATTTCTTTCTTTAACTGGGTCAATTCCTTCTCCCTTTGCTCCAGCTGGGCCTCGAGCTGCCGAATCTCATCCCTAAGGAAGCGGGTGTCTGGCCCGGTGCCGAGCTGCTGAGCCGTAAGGACCGGAAACAAAATAAACACACACACACACACACACAAGAAAAAAAAATCAACCCCCACAAAGACAGCTCTTAGCCTTTGATCACCTCCATCTGTTTACAGAGCAAACATATATGCTAGTTGTCATCAAGAAGTTGATAAGTAAGGATTAACTCTTCCCCTGTGCTAAGCAAACTTTGGGGGCTGAAAATTTCTTATTGCATACTGACTTCAAAAAGAAAATCAAAACAATAATCTGGTTGAAACGGGATTGAAATGCTGGGAGTGTACATGGAATTAGCTGTAATCTTCTTAGGTACTGTCTTTCAGTGGCCACAACAGCCAATCCCGCTGTGGCTAGAGTAACGCTCGGTGATTGGCTGAAAGATTTGACACTGATGCCGGAAGTAAATAAGGATGAGAAGTGATTTCAAGTAACACACATTCATATGTCTTTTTTTTTTTATTTGTAAGAGTGGTCGAATTCATAACTGTGATTTAAAAAAAAAAAGAACATCCCAGTGGTTCTATAAATAACACAGATTTCACATGTTGTAAGTACACACACAAGCAGCACATTACCAGACAAACACATACACAACACTGCGTGCTCAAAAGCCTTACCTTGCTTTCTTTTTCCAGCTTTGACACCTTTGCAAGGAGTTCCTTCTCTATAGTACAGAGAAATAAAAAAAAATAATTTAATAAAAAAGCATCCTTTTCATATAAAAAGATATGTCTACTTACCAGTTTTGGCATGCTGTATAACGATGTTATCAATGAAGTTTTCAGCAAGAGTAACTTGCCGATCTTTAATCTAACAGGCAGAGAAAGACAGGAGACTTACATCTAAAACAGACCAACTTAGGCCAACGGCAAAATCAGAGGCAGTGTACGCTTGAGCAAGCATTAATATCACGTGTGGCTTATACATAAAACTTTCTCCCCTTTTAAGATATATTACGCTTGTGAGATAGTCAACAGATGTGCACAGGAGAGATCAGAGCGTAGAAATAATAAAACCTGACACCTTCAGCAGGGCCTGACACACTCTCAGGACTTGAAAGATGTTCTCTGGAGCTTTATCTTTTACTTCCCATTCTTCTGCCTGTGTGGAAAAGATATTTTCACTTGAAAATCTGTTAACAGTGGTATAGTTTTAGCTCATAACAGTGTTCGGAAACAGCAAAAAATGGAACCAAAACCATGCATATTTATAAAGAAGACTACTGCGACGTGCAGAATGTTTTCCTTGGATTGATCAAAGCTGGATGACACGCTTAATAGCTAAAGGAGTGCTTTCGCAGATGTTGGCCTGCTATGCAAGATTCCTACTGACATAAGAGGGTACAGACAATCAAAACAATTTAATAAGTCCATTTTGTTGACAAAGCCAATCTGCTGGATATCAGATTAGCAGCACAGTAGTCTCTCTATACTTCAGCGTCTAGGTAAATGTTTTGACATGCTTGATCTTGAGTCTTTTCCATTCCAAAATAAAAGAAAAGGAAGAACATTTGTGTTTGGTGGTTTATTTCTTAGTTGTAACAATGATTACTGTCAATAAATCTTATACCATATATTTCCCTTTTAAATGGGGTCAAATTTGTACAAAAAAATGGATTTGTGGACTGAGCAAATTGTTGAGAATGTGGGTTGTGCCCATGAAAAATATGTCTGTCAATGCCAAACAAATGAATCTGCTATTACTGCTGCACCGAAAGGGTAACAGCTTTTGGCGGATGCAGTATGATGGCGTGGGACGGCATCTCCCTCTCTGGAGGTTCTGCAACCAACCAATATGTGATTCCATATATCCACAGTCTGGGACTGAACCCTATCCAAGATGACAACACTCACCCCCTTAGAGCAGGGTTTATCAAAGACTACCTCATGACCCTACCCCCCCCCCCTTATTTCTCCCTTTTCCTCAACTTGTATTTTATTTATATAGTATTTCATTTTTCTTAATACCTTCCTATTGACACTGAAAGAACTGCACCTTAAATTTCCGTTGTATACATTGCTACAATGACAATAAAGATTCTGATACTTTGATTCTTCTGAATTAATAACCTGCCTGCAGTCCTGACGTCAACCCAAATGAACACTTGTGGGATCAACTTTGGTGTGCTATTGTCGCCAGAGTGACCACCACAATGGCTGACAGATGACAAATACTGGCTGGAGAATGGGATGCCATCCCTCATATGACCAAGCTGGTGACCAGTATGATGATGGGGTACCAGGCTGATGTGGCTGTGTATGGTTCTTTCACATGCTGATAAGGCTCCTGTTTGTTAAATTAAGAAAATGTATGAAATTGCTTCTGACTCAAACATCCAATTCAATAAAATACACCAAACCAGAGTCAAAAGCAGATTAAGCTGTTTGGTATTGGCAGAGTAGATTTGGCAAGTTTTTCATGGGCACAACCAACATACTTAACTCTACTGCTCATTTCACAAATGCATTTTCCTAACAAATGTCATTCCATTTAAAGGGGAAATAAAGTATTTTCAACAGTGCACGATTTATTGCCAATAAGCATTGTAACAAACAAGAAATAATCCACCGAACACAAAGTCCTTTACTTTTTGTAAGTATAGTGATCATGCAATAGGCAAATCACTACTTTTCCTTGAACTGCTTATCACAATTATCTTTTACTTTAGTAGGGTCTCTTCATTCATAGCTTTTGTTGGGCGAATTTAAATGCTTGCTTCACAACTGGTGAACTGTTAAAGTAAAACATTGACTGCGACATGCAATGTTAAAAATCAGTGAAGCGTCCTAGTGGAAATATAAAACGTGGACAGTTACCGAAACAAACATGTTGACAACCTCGTCCACTTCGTCTTTTTCACGTTCATGAAGGGTGTGTGCGTCAATTCTTGACACTTTATCCCACTCGAGACCAGCTGGCATCTTGGCATCTAACTTACTCATGTTGAGATGCTAGGCTAAATCAAGCTGAACTCTTCCAATTAATTTACCCAAATATTTTATGAACAGGTTCAAGTGAACCACTAAGGGCAACTAAAGCAACCACACTATTCTTCCTTGATTTGTTGCACACAGTCTGTGGTATAAAACTTATCGTTAAAGCTTTCATCATGTCTTTCATCATTTAATTTAACGAGGATCTACACACAAAGTGTAGGTTACTGATCAATTAAAATAAGAGTAAACAGCCATCCTAATGTTTCCATGTCGTGGTGCTCTGGCTGCTAGGTTACAGCTCCAAACATCTGCGCGTCCACAAGAAAATAAAACTAGTAAAAACCTTAAACTTTTGTAGAAAAGTAAACCAAACCGTATCGGAACTGCGAATAAGTAGTTGTTTTAAGGCATCATGAGAATAGCTTTGCGCTCCAGTCCGTTAAAAAGCTTCACATTTGCTTCGCTAATGTTTAACTTGCGCGGTCACCTCTGCACCGGAAGTGATAACAGCAATGCGTTTAAGCTAGTTGCCACAAATGGAAAGCTGTTTAATCAATTGTTCACTCGGAATGTGTGATATCGTCCCAGGTTTCTGATATCTTATCTCTGCCGTCACTATCGTCTGCCCTGGTATAGGCTCGGTAAGAGAGACCTTAAATACGTATACGCCCATTCTATCCAGAATAAAGACTGAAAACAAGCTAGTTAGCATCAGCTGCTAAACTAGCTCCAGAGTTAGCTAGCGTTGTTTTACAGCAGCCAGTCTGGGATTATTTTAGTAAACTATAAGAGATTTTCTGTCGTTCAGTGCTAAAGAAAATTATTTATAGCGATATTTTTGTTAACTTGATCAGCACTTGCGTTATATTGCTGTCAAAGTGCTACCTAATTTGCTTTTGCCCTTATGATGTCAGTTGTCACAGGACCGGTTGCAAGATTATTGGTGTTTTATCATGAGATCCAAAAATTCCTCCTCGTAATTTTCACTTTTGCCTTATTATTCAGCTGGTATATTCTCAATTTCGAGTATCTGTGAATCAGACATCCACTGCAGCTGCAGTTCCATTAGGGATTGAGCTGAAATGGAAGTCTGACAATATAATAGAAAGCTCTGTGTCAGTCCATAGGTTGGGATTAGATGCCAATCACGACTCTTGACAAAACCCCTGCTTTATAAGGTTGTCCTACAAAATCCTTTGTAAATATTTACTATTAATATATTGGTTTGGTTGTTTTGGAAATGTAAGTCCAATCTGGTTGTTATTCTGAATGGCATGCTTGTCATTGTACAAATTAAGCTTAACTGTGATGTATGTCAAATCCCTTTGTTTTCCTACACAGTGATCAATGACGGCTTTGTTCAGCAATGGCTGTCGTGTCATGGAAGGAGATTTTACTTCTGACTGGACTGGTGGTGGGATGTTACTGGAACAGTCTGTCATGTGGATTTGTGTTTGATGATGTCTCAGCAATCCTGGATAACAAGGACCTACGACCCTCAACCCCTCTTCGCAACTTGTTCCTCAATGACTTTTGGGGAACACCTATGGCTGAGGTAAATCATGGTACACTGTGTAATTGTGCACTGGATTTGACAAATAGAGTCCTTATGATTGATTTGAAAAGCATTCATGTATCAGCTTTCATTGAGCAGTTTGAACTGCATCTGACAGTATAACCATATGTCCTGGAACAGGAGCGGAGCCATAAATCTTACAGACCCCTGACGGTACTCACATTCCGACTGAACTACCTCTTCAGTGAACTCAGCGCAGCTTCTTACCATCTGCTCAATGTCATTTTACACGCCCTTGTGTGCGTCCTTTTCCTGCGGGTCTGCCGGTTGTTCCTGGACAAGACATCGAGCTTGGTGGCAGCGTTGCTGTTCGCTGTGCACCCCATCCACACAGAGGCTGTAAGTGTGCAATTTATTGGTAAGAAGATGTTATATAACATGTGTTGCCTTATGCTGTTGCAGAAATTGGGATGCTTCTTAACTAAATATTAGAAGAACAACATGGAAAAATTAATATAACCTGAAGTGGACTATTTTTCAGGCTGCACCTGAGGACATCAGTCGGATGTCTTTAGGTGAGCTTGTCTGCTTTTCAGGGGAACCGAGCTCCCCTAAGCTTCCCCATAATTTACACTTCCAGAAGTCTTGGGATTTTTTTACAAATACAATTTTGTAAACTGGGATGGCATTTAGCTCAACTAGTTGAGCGGCCGCCCCATGTTCAGAGGCTACAGGTTGTCAAAGCAGCTGGCCCAGGTTTGAATCCTGGTCTGGGTCTTTTGCTGCATGTCATCCACCATGTTCTCTGACCCACTTTCCTGTCAACCTACTGTGAAATAAAGGCCACCAAGGCCCAGAAATTCTTTAAAAAAAACAAAAAGACTTTGTAAACTTAAGCTATGCTCCCAAGTTCTTTTTTTTTCTGTAAGCCTTTGCAAGCAAACCATACTTGTTCAGTCTTTTTGTAATTGTACTGTTATGAACTTTAAAATTTAACATGCTAACTTTGAACCTGGAGAGTCTTAGATGCAAGTCATTGGTCAGTTTCTCTGAGCTTGGAGGATTATCCACTCACTTGTGAACTACTCAGTGTTTTGAAATGGCCTTATAACGTGTAACAGATAGATGGACAGCAGCGGTTATTTTCCTTAAGATCACTGCTGATGTCTTACCGTCTCAATTTTCTAATTTAAGACCTGTTAAGGCACGCTTAATACTTGTAATGTCCTGAAATGTAAAACACTTTCATTTAAAGAGGGTGTGTTCCTTTTTGTTCTTTTAAATGACCATACTTTGTTCATACGGGGGCGGCTGTAGCTCAGGAGGAAGAGCAGTACTCTGCCAATCAGAAAGTCGGTGGATCGATTCCAGGCTTCCCCTGACTACATGTCGAAGTGTCCTTGGGCAAGACACTGAACCCTACATTGCCTGCCGGTGTATCTACCGGCGAGTGAATGTGTGTGATAGGTTAAAAAGCACTTAGTATCTTCCAATAGATGTGCTGTATGTGTGTGAATGTGATATGTAGTGTCAAAGCGCTTTGAGTGGTCATGTGATTTAAAAAAGCGCTATACAAGTACAGTCCATTTACCATACACAAGTCTGTTCTGACTTACAGAGAAGAATAGAAAAGTCAGAATTCCCTGAAAGTCCTAAAGGTCATTATCAAGGAAATGCATTGTGTACATGCTTCAGGGTGTAAAAGATGCTGTTATAAGCCCTGCATACGTGTTTGACCTGAGTGAACAGTAGAGGAGGAGATTAAGCTCACTACTTTGGCTTTGCTGGGACATGCCCACCAGCTTCTTATCCTTCTTCTTTTTTTTTCTGTGGGGGGGGGGGGGTCAAAGACACTCACTATCTCTATTCTGGCTGCAAGTATATTTCTGTCCTAAACCAGGATGTGGGGTTTATCCACAAGATTGTCAACTGAAAAAGCCACATCAAAATCATGCTGTGAATGATTTAAAAAAAAAAAAAGAAAGAAGAAAAATTATGTGGCAATAAACAGGTGTAAAAACTGTGAAGTTATTAAATCCTGTCTTTCATGAGCTCAAGATGGGATTATACATTATCTAGGACATCCCCTTTTTTGTGGACTGTTTTATACACTAAGATTTAGTATATTTAGCAGTTATTATCAACTCTTTCTTAATGACCGTCATTATTTTCCACCAGGTTTAAATATCTTAATGTGTCATCTTTCCCTTTTCTTTCATAATTAATTTTAGCCATAGTTGGTAATTGTATCATGCGCGTTGCTGGTACCAAACTTTAAGCTTATTGGTTGTAATTTAAGCGCAGTTTCATTTGTCTTCTTTAGAAGCTTCATCCCCAATTAAAGCTAGTTATTCATCTTATTAAGAACAGCTAAACTGAAGCCCAGACAGGCACTGACCAGAGTAGAACAACAAGGGAAACATTCTGCTTTGTGGGGGTGGAGTGCTACTGTTCTACAGCCTGCAGCACAGCTCCGGTCTTCCTCCTGGTGTCCTCTAATATATGCAGAGCCTCTCAGACTTCTTGAATGGAAACAATTTGCCTCACAAATGAGCCCTTAGAGTTAGTCCACCAAATGCCCTTCATGTTATCGCCGTCTGGAATCTCCTCCTGAACGGATCGTTTGTTTTTCAGTAATGTTCCAAGCACTGAAGGTCCCTTCATGATAAGTGTGTACAAAGAGTCCCTGTGTATCCCATGTCTCTCTGCTGATGACTATTTTTTGAATGGAGAATCTTTTTCACTCAACCTCCAAGTATCTTCAAAATACAAATTGTTTAGTGTAGGCCACAGTGATATCTCAAGGCTATAAAGTGGCATTGGGAGGGGGGGGGCTGTGCAGACAGACACACAGAAAAGAGGATTTGTGGTCTTTGTAATTCAGCTAATTTGAGCTAACTGTTGTCAGCCCGTCTACCATTCTGTTGAATTGTTTTTGACTTCCTCCACCGATTGACAAATAGTTCAGTCTGGGAATGAATCACATGATTACTTGGAATCCTGATGTTAATCTGTTTTTGTGGAAAGCTACAACCCTCTTTTGGTGCCTGTGTGCATTCTTAAGGCTCCCACACCCCAGACACAATACTCTTCTCTTGCAAAGCCCTTTGTATGACCATGTGTGGGACCTTATGTTGATTTTAGGGTATGTCTATTAATAACGTAGGTATTTTGGTTGGAAATGAGAGTAGTGTTCCTTCCACACGAGGGCAGTCATCATTTACATAATTGACAGTTGTTGCTGTCAGAAAAGCTCTTTTAAAGATGGAAGGAGCACTTTCCATTTGTTAAGATGATTTACCTACACTTGTTTTTACAGCTGGCCCGAGGAACTTAGATCAATAGGCTCTAGCTTCTATCTGTGTCATGTCCACAAAGACTCTGTTATTCTGTGTGATAATGTAGAATGTGTTCATCTCTCACAAATAGCATAGTGCAGTATTTCTACCAAGCAGGCTTGTTTTCTCCGTTCTTTAACCGATGGACTTCTGAATATGTTTTAATAAAATGTTGTTCTTCCTATATCCTTTATATACAGAAATTGTACTGATTTGCTGCAACCCTTTCCCACCAGGTCACCGGTGTGGTTGGTAGAGCTGAGCTTCTTTCTTCGATTTTCCTCCTGACTGCATTCCTGGCGTACACAAAATCAACAAGCACAGCCCAATCCATCGGTAAGTCCAGTGCACTTCACAAGTGCCATAAGGCTTTATGTTTCTTGGACCTGTCTGTTGAGTGATGAGTAGAAAATTATTCTAAATGAGTTAACTTCCCAAAAGTCTTGGCCTTTAGTGTTCATTTTTTGGTCACATTAGCAGCCATTTTTAAGTTGTAAGGATAGAGGTTTTCAATAACTCTTCAGAAATAACTCAGAATATTTTACTGTCAAGTCCAAAGAGGCAAAAATGGCTTTCATATAATGAAGTAAAACGCATAAACACAAAATGTGTCCCAGACACAATTATCAGCATCCTTTTATATGAATTGAAAGTAGTTTCCAAACCAAAATAGCAAAACAAATATCACTTGCGTGTGCTTAATTTTAAGTTCATACAGAAGCCGTGATGAAGCAACTGATGGCAGGTTTCCAGCATGAAAATGAGGCCTGTTTGAACTTTCTTTCTCACAGTGGTGAAGACAAGCTGCCTGTCTGAGAAAACAAACAGAGGAATGTTAAAGACTTCAAATGAACTGCAAAATATGTGTTTATCTGAGTCATCAGTTTGTGATGTTATGAACAAGTTTCACAGTCAAAAAATTGTGAGGATGCATTCAGGGGCATGGCATAATGTTGCAGTATATGCAATAATGTTTCCTTGACAGATAAAAAAAATAAATAAATTATAGGTAGCGCCATTTGGCAATGAAGTGCATCAATTTTGTACGAAAGAAAGATTTTCATTGCGCCTGAAAGGAAAATAACATGCAAGCTTCAATGATACAGGGTGGTGGTGGTTATGCTGTGGGCCTGCCGTGCCACCCGAGTTATTGGAGGCATCAAAAGTATTAAAGGAATTATAAACACAAGCATTTTTGTGTCACCTGTCAACACAAACATCCAACCTCACAAGATAAAGTCTCTTCCTTTTTCCTGATAGTTTCCTGTGGTCAGCACCTTGTTTAAAACTGAAACCCAATTCAAAGTTTTAAAGTTGGCTGAAAGCTGTTGTTTTTAAAAAGGAATTTACAACTGAAAGCTCAAACGCACAGCAGTGAACAATAAGGGCACTTTCACACTAGAATAGTCCCAGGGACTCAGTTGGATGCACTTTATTCAAGCGGACCAAACCACCTGTTAACATCATGCAGTTACAACAACTGCTCACTAGGGGCGATATTACTCATAAATTGACCAGGTCTGAAAACTGAAATCCTTCCCTTTCAGCCAGCTTATTCATGCAAATAAACAATGGAGCAACAATAAATTTATGAGGTCTTAGGGTTTCTTTTCTTTTCTTTTTTTTTTTTAAACTTTTTTACTAAACCTGAATCTGTCCAGTAAAAGCAGCAGGAGAGGTGGCGAGCTATACAGTATGTTACTCTACGTCACTTCCTCTCATTGTTTTACTGGATGGTCTGTTTGCGTTCACATTTTTTTAAAATTTTAAGCTGTAACCTGCTTTTTGCCTTTAAATGAACTCTAATTTATGTTCTGTATTGTTAGAATTGTCTTTTACTGTAACTAAGAGTTGTTTGGTCTGTTTAAAACGGGTCTCTCCTGTAAATGTGACTGCGTGTCTCATTGGGACTACCCGTTTAAATAAAGGTTAAATGAATAAACACTGCAAGCGAAACACACTAAGGTTCACAGTTGTACTGAGACCGCCGATTTTCCAGCGCACCAGAGTTTGCTTCTTTGTTCCGCACGTGAGTGTGAATGAGCGTTCACGTTACTCCAAATGAACTGTTCTATCCATTGAAGCGGATCAGGGTTCCTTTAAAGCAGACCAGACAACGCCGACGTGAATTCACTCTAAAAGATACTATCAGCAGAAAAGTGCAATAAGCATTTAAATTTGGGTGTTTCCATTAAAGGTAAAAAGATTCTTATTACTTCCTCCTGAGGGTACAAATAATTCAAATGCTAATTCAAGATTTGGCGTTTTAGTTCAAATGGCTGATTAAGTGCCACTGGCCAACTTCTTAGATGTTAAACATAGTTTGAAAGACTGATAAGAAACGACTTTTGATGTGTTACTTTGACAGACTGTCCCTCTTACTGTAGCTGTGATATTTATTGAATCTGGACATAAAGATTTGTCTATGAAGAAGATATCCATTGTGTATACAATGAACTGAATGTACATTATTGTACACAATTGTCTCATGCATTTGTTTTCTCTCTTTTTTTTTTGTTAGTTTGGGCTCCGATTGCATTGACTGTGCTACTGGTGGCCGTAGCAACGCTGTGTAAGGAGCAAGGAATTACTGTGGTCGGCATCTGCTGTGTCTATGAGGTGTTTGTTGCGCAAGGGGTACGGTTGTGAAACATTATTTATCTTGCTAGTCACAGAAAGCAGAACATTCTCTGATGAGCCAGAACTTTACTATTTATGTCAATCTGTGTTATCTCCTTTTTATGTATTGATTTTTTTTTTTGTCCCATATTTACTGGAAGATCCCACTGAGATTCCTGGTGTCTTCCTACAGGAAGTACTGGTTAAGATGGCAACACAAAGCAATTTTAAACATTTAATCATGTAAAATCAATAGCTTATTGGCCTTGTCAAATTATACACACCAAGTCAGAGATTATGTGAATGGCAACAGGTTTCCTTTAGGGTGGTCTGTAAAAGACCCTTGAAGGTATTTCAAGAGGGAAATGTGTCTTAAGCCACGTGTTTTGCAGCTTATTTAACGTCAAGTGAGCATAAAATGAGAAAAGAGTTTAATCAGTTCTGAGTGCACCCTGGGGACAGATCTTGCTGGTGTGATGGAATAGAAAGCAGTAAATGTAAATGGCTATAGCTAGTTAATCTTACTGTCTTGGCAAAGTGCATATTTTTCTCCTGTGGCATAAAGAGTACCATCATAAAGATTATTAAATGCAGTAATGCATGTGGAAGCCTGCTGTTTAAGCATAATGCAGTATGACATGCAGAGTGCAATTTATTTTCAAGAGAGGAAGATGATGCATTCATATAAATCACATCAGTGTACTGTAACACAGAGATGAGCGGATTGCACATTTTCATTTCTTGCTACAAATGAAAAAACTTTTCTTATCCATTTAAAACCGGATGCGGTTTCCAGCAACTGAAAATAACTAACATTCTTTGAAATACCGTAACTCTTCAACCGTTTACGCTATCAACGTAATTCCAACGTTCTAACACAAACGGCAGAAGAGTTGCTGTAAATGTATGTCATTTTCTGTCGCCAGCAATAGCATCCAGTTTTAAAGGGTTAAACAAGGAAAAAACTGATAACCAAAATGCAAAGTATAATCCAGCCATATCATTATATTTTATTTGATCACTGATTTACAAGAGGGATGTCGTGATAAAAGATTTTCTTGGTATGATTAATCATGATTATACAATTGTCATGATTATGTAACATCACAACACTAAACATGTAAAATCACATGATATATGTCTTTTAAGTTTTATTTATTTATATCTTTTGATGTCAACATAACAAAATATTATAGCAGTAAAGTAACAAAAAAGTTCCATTTCAACAAAATTCCTTCTGCTCTGTAAACAATGAATAAATATTACAAATTAAATCAGGATTTCTCTCAAAGGAAAATATAAAAAAGACTACAGGACCTCTACCTGGATTTGGGAGGCTTCTTTCAGTAAATTAAATTATAATAAATGGTTTTGAAAATTTTTACTCAACCTGTGTGTAGAATTTTGAAACACAGGAAAAAAGGCCAAGCTAGCTTTGTACAGCTGTCCTTTAGCTGAATAGTTTGAACCATAAATAATACTGGAATAGTGGAAATGAAGAAACATGAGTTTATATTTGGGATTAAATACGGTCTGCCCTGCAGCCCATTTCACACTGACTGCAAGAAATGCATCAACCTCATGTCAAATTAATTATGTTTGAACAGCAAAGTTATCCATTAAAAAAATGAAGTTTGGGTTTTTTTTTACATCTGTATAATATAACAGTCGGTGAATGCTGCTTAACTCGTCACGTTGCATTGTAAACCCAATCTGAGTCATACACAATTGCAAATAACACATTTAATTATACAGTATCTTTGGATAAACATTATTGTCATTTCACCCACTTAGTGAGAATTCACCTTCACTGTAGCCAACAACGCTGGTGTTCATCATGTAGGTGGTGAAACATATTTGATGTATTCCCTTCTTTCACTGCAACTTTTTAAAGGTATGCTTTTATAGGTTGGTGAGCCATCCACCATGTTACCTTGATCATTTTTCAAATTTTTCTGCCTTGTTGGTATGTTTGTTTGGAGAAAAAAACTCTTCCTCTGCTGTACTTTCCCACATTTGGGCATGCCTCTTCGGCAACTGTCTTGGAATGACAACAAAACAACGCAAGTGGTAACACACAGATTTGCTTTCATTTTGTGTGTGCATTGCACTGAGCTGCAGTCACGGCTCAGACATGATCTTTTATGGAAAGCGGTGCCATTAAAAGGTCTTTGCAATTAATTGTAGCGTTTAATTCTGCTATTAATTGTGAAATCAAGTAATGTAATATCCCTAATGTACAGAAGTGGTTCTTTTATAAATCAGTTAAGATCAGCTGTTTTAAAAAAGAATAACAGAATAGATTATCTATGACTTAATAGTTAGGTTTAGATTTTTGTTTTTTTATGTAGAACCAGGTTTGATATTAAAAGTGAGGGGTGCGCAATCTTTTGACTTCAAAAGATTGTGTCATCAGCATATAAATGTAGGTAGGTAGGTAGGTAGATAGATAGATACTTTATTGATCCCTGAGGGGAAATTCAACATTTCCAGTACAACC
>JAOXYM010000010.1:11039689-11052571 GCA_028567055.1 Leptatherina wallacei | reverse complement strand
AGTGCACTATATAGGGAAACACTATATGGGGGTTAGGGATTAGGGAGTGAGTGAATGATTTCGGACAGAGCCAAAGTGTGGAGACAAAGGGCAATGTTTTCAGCCCTATGAATTGAGACACCCCTCTCTCTGTGTAACCTGAACATATTAGGAGGCTGGTTTGCTCGTGGCTCCCTGTTTACAAGACACGCGTGTCATACAGACCTTTCGATACAACAGAAAGAAGAGCTGTAACTTACATCCTTATAACCACAGAAATTAAAATTACGTATATTGTTATATATAATGTTCCCTGAGTATAATCAATTAAAACCTCTATGCAAATTACGACATCACTACTTTTATTTCCGTAACATGCGTAGAGCGGTCAAACGCTGCATTGTGTCGTCATGAGTAAACATCTACCTTATTGTAAAGTTTTTAACAAGAGCTAAACATTTTAAACGTTGTTATTTACGAAAAGGCAACTTTTCTGTTCGAGTCTCTCGGCGCCAGGTTTGCTTCCTGCATGAAAGCGTAAAACTCCTCCTACCGCTTTGCCGTTAAGTCTGCATCAGAAAACCTACTACTGTAAGGGGTATTCAGCCCTACCCCTCACCCCAAAAGAGAATCGAGACCCCCCTTGGTCTCTCGTGAACGCGCAAAACAGAGGGGAAGGGCTAAGGGGGAGAATTGAGATTGGGCCTAAGAGTGACATGACATCATGATGGTTGCTGAAGACAGACAGTAATGTTCATCATCTAAAGGCAACGCAAGTTTATTTGTACAGCACATTTCATGTACAAGACAATTCAAGGTGCTTTATATAAAACAATTAAAGCATTACAGCAGGGTGCAGAAGAAGCATTTAAAAAATATTAAAAACAAACTTTTAAGAAAAATGAAATAAAACAGAAGACTGGTGCCCTCCATTGCCCCCCTGTAGATTCACCCCTGCTTGGTAAAGACCTTGGCTGAGGCCTTTCTGTTTAGAGTTGAGGTTTATTATAGCTTCTTTTTACCATCCAAAAACATCCATGTTAGGTTAATTGGTGATTCTTAATTCATCCTTGGAGTGAATGTGAGTCTCATTTATCTCTGGTGATCTGTCCATTGTGTATACCTCCCCACTCACTGAATAGGAGCTGGGATAAGCTCCTTTCCCCCATGACCCTGAATATGGAATAAGTGGTTATAAAAAAAATGGATGGATGGATTTTCATTCATTAATATAATATAAAGCAGAAATCATAAACTTAAACAAAAGAGCCAGCCAGGTTTACTGTAAGTTATTGTTGTTGGCACGAACTGCCAAATCCAAAACCTGAGCCCCTTATTATATAAAGTTATCATAATTACTAAACCACTACATAAACTTGCACAATTTAAAGTGTGCTTATATGTGAAACAGCTTAAGAATGAATTGTTGGCTAAGAAGAATTGGCTGCATAACATGCTTATTAGCAAACTTGAGCAATATTTGTGGAGACTGAACCAATAAGGATTATGATGAGTGATAAATGATTATTAAAAAAAAACTATCACACAATGTTTAAATTCCAAGATATTTAAAACCTAAACTGCAATAGTAATCTATGAGAGGATGAAGAGAAAACTGATGCAAACCAAATGATTCATGTGTGTATGTATATATACACACACACACACCATACCATCTTTAAGACACTTAAAGATTAAACAAGATGATTTACTGAAATAGAAAACAGACAGAAAAAAAAAACAAAGAAAGCATTTTTACATTGACAGGAATATTAATTGATTAAAGGCTTAACATTAATGACACAAAAAAACATTAAAAATCTTTTACTTTGGCCTATAATTACCATTTATACAGGCACAGTCTGCAGGCAATAATTGCTCAAAGTTGATTCCAGAGGAGTCGGAACATATGGGGCTTTCTTCCTAGATGTATGACAAGCACTGGTTTTACAGGGTGATAGTACTTTAAAATTGCCTTCTGTCAAATTCAATGTTCTTTTGTGTGCTTCACTGAACTGACAGTGCCATTTGTTGCTATAAAATTGTAATAGTTCAAGAAAAAATAATACAGGCTTTATTGCGTTTGGAGATTTTTCTTTAAATGATTTAAGCAGTTCTGCTGTATTATTAATGATAACGTGTGGGTGGCTTTCATTCCTCTGTAATAGGACGAGGTGGGATCAAGATCAGGCAAAACCGATTTTCAAAAAGTGAAATGGAGAGGCAGCAAGAAAGCCTCTAAAGCTTTACTTTAATGGTGGTGAAAAAGTAAAGAGAATTTAAGATAATTAGATACAGTAAAACAAACAAACTGTCCACTTCGAACTGCAAGCTGTAGGTTTGGACAGTTAAATGATCTGTCATTATCTAGAGTTTTTTGGCTGAGCCATTAATCATGGCAGGCAATGCACCCAAGCTTGAATTACAACATCCACTACACTTTACATGAAGATGGTGGTCATGGACATGGTCAGCAACAATACTCAGGTAGCCTGTGGTGTTTAAACCATGCTAAGTTGGTACTAAGGGTGTGCTAATGCTAGTGGATGAAATGCTAACTGCAAACTTCTACCTTTTAGGCACTGTGTAGGATTATTTGATTTAATTAAATGTAATGTAATTTATCTATAATTAAAAACTGCTACAAAATTAAGTTGGATCAGTCAGATCAAGTATTTTTGGTTCTAAATCATTGTCTAAATAAATAAATATAATCCAAATAAAGGTCTTCATACAATGCGTTATTTTCTAATAGTTTAATGTCTTCTTTAGCTTTATTAGTCCTCTATAAGCCAAACATTTGTTGATAGATATGACATTTTACAGCTCATCAGGAAAAGATCACCCTTCTCAAATGTCTATATGCTTATTTCAGGTATTTGGGACAGTAAATAAATCTAAATATTAACACTATTGGAAGATTGTCAAGTCCATTTTGGGAGAAGTGTCACTAAATGTTAGAATTCAGGTCTTGGGTATTTCAGCCATAGGAAGACATATCAATGAAAGTGCTGCAGAAACAAACAGCAGACAGGATTAAGAAGCCTCTAGATGGCTACATGAACATTTTCAAGGCATACAGTTGTCATTTGTTCCATTCAGGTCATATTTATGTTTTTGTTTTTCCCATGTGTTTTCTGTACTGACTTATTTTTGTCTTTCTCTGATTGTTTATGTTTGCAGTTCTTCTTTCTATTGTTTTCTTGTATGTCTCATCAAATTCAACCTCCTGTCCTTGATTTTATATCCCCTTGTTCATTCACCTCATTAGTTCCATCCGTATCTTACTCCCTCAACAGTTCTCATAGTCCCAGTCCTCTTTTCCTTGACAGTGTATATGTGATTAATTCTTATGTTGTTGCCCATGTTCCAGTGTTTGGGATTCAGCTCTTTGGATTAGTTTTTTTTCCTTCCATGGACCCCAACTTTCCCCCTGAATGTAATTTTATAGCACTTTTAAACATTTTGGCGAATGCCGTTATTTTCCTCTTGAGAAATATCTAAATGATAAAGTTGACTGCATTTTTCCTTTTTTTCTAAATTTAAAGCCACTTCATACTGATCAGTTTCTTGTAATGTGTGTATCATATTTCATTATTGCTTTCAGTTTTTCCTGCACTGCTGGGAAGTTTATTATATATCTATATTTGCCAAACATACAGAAATGTTCTAATCCTCATTCTGGTTTCTATATGTTCACTTCAGATATTTCTTTTGAGTCCTTGTTGCAATGTAGCCACATATATTGTTAATATTATAGCTGTTGAAAGATGTCTTAAAAGCAAAGAGGGAACCAGCAGGAACGGCAAAAAATGCTTGACAATGGCCACATGTTAGGTTACGGTTTGTTAAGTTTCTGCAGTGGAAAACTACAGTTACTGCTCAGCTTTGGAAGGCAGAGATGGCGGAGTATCTGTAAATAATAAACCAATAGCTGGTCAAAATGAATATTGAGACTCTTGAAAAAGCCAGGAACAGGCCTTAAAAGACAACAAATCTCACTTGGAGCACATTTTAACACATTTCAGATGTTTTATTCTTCCATTAGTCATGGGAAGAAGAAACAAGAGAATTTTCTCATCCCCAGCTTTTAGTTGTAATGAAAACTAAGCATGTGATTCACTTCAAAATAGTCAGATGGGTGTTTTGATCAAAACAAGTTTGGTGTTTAGAGAAAGACATATCTTGTGTGTTTCTGAAATTTCATCAGGGGGATTAGGGATGGAAATTTATCCAGCGGATTACTCACCCCTGGACTGTTATTACTCTTCCAGAACATCCTGGATTTTATCTGCTTCCGCTGCGCAAAATCAAATAGGAATTTAAGTAATTCTTACCAACACTTATCTAAGACTGCAGACTTATCTGGCTAAAGTAAAAAATCCAACATGTTGTTCTAAAGAAGTGAGTAAAATCAAGTGTTCACCTTTAAATTTTTAAATAATAGTGTGATTCATAAAGCTGTCATACTTGTGATCATAAAATCCTGAGAATCTTATTTGAAAAGGTTGGTTGTCATTCCCATTGTCCTTAGGGCAGAGAACTTTCTAGAGACAGTTCAAAAGTTAGATAACATTAATTTTAAATCTTGAGAGTAATAAAGTAATTTGTCAGGTCTCAATTTTGTATAGAACTGGAGTTTAGTGCTTACAATTTGTAATTACACTTCCAATTACAAACTCAATTTAAAACTCAAGTGTAAATACATAAAGACAGTGGTGGACGATGCAAAAGTAAAAAAAAAAACAATGTGCAAGAGGCCAGAATGATCCAAGGTGCAAGTTTATGGTTGGAGACGGGCAGAAATATTGCATTGGCATTAGAAAACGATTGGCTGGATTTACTTAAGAGATGTAGTGATAAGCGCCTTAAAGGCTTGGACATCAATCAATCAATCAATCAATCAATCAATCAATCAATCAATCAATCAATCAATCAATCAATCAATCAATCAAATTTGTATTTGTTAAGCACTTTTCACACAGTTAGCTTCACAAAGTTCTTTACATAACAGCTAAAAACCCAAACAAATCAAAGATAAAAAAAATGTGCCTTCACATAACCAAGCATACAACAAGTCAAAACACACACCCAATTTTGATATATATTTTTAGCTTATTGAAGAAAATTCAAGACAACTTTGAACCCTCTAACATCTAATAATATGACTGTTGCAAAGGATTTTCAATCCTTCTGGCTTTAATTCTGAAAAACATACTAAGGGAATCACAAAGTCTGCCTACTATCACCTTAAGAATATATCAAGGTTAAAAGATCTGATGTCTCAGGAACTGGAAAAACTAGTCCATGCTCTCATCTTTAGGCGGCTTGGTTATTGTGACAGCGTCTTTACTGGTCTACCAAACAAAATCAATTAGACAACTGCAGCTTATTTAAACTCTGCTGCTCGAGTCCTCACTAAGACCAAAAAAGTAGACCACATCAGTCCAGTTCTGAGGTCTTTACACTGGCTGCCTGTCAGTCAGAGGATAGACTTTAAAGTTCTGTTGCTGGTCTATAAAGCTCTGAATGGTTTAGGACCAAAATACATCAGTGACCTTCTGACCCATATGAACCCAGCAGACCACTCAGGTCACCTGGATCTGGTCTCTTATCAGTTCCCAGAGTCCGAACCAGACATGGAGAAGCTGCATTCAGCTTCTATGCTCCACGTATCTAGAACAAAACTCCCAGAAAGCCTCAGATCAGTTCTTTGTTAACAGCAGATAACATCTGGTGAAATAAAATAAATACTATAGTTTCACTTTTCTCAAATGCCAGAGGAAGTTTTCACCAGCACATATGGCCAATACAAAGTTTTTTTTATTTACTAGCATGCATGATGCAACCTTTTATGACAGACAATACAAATCTTACAACCCTTCATAATGGAAATGCACATATAATGTTCCGCACATTTCAGAGGGTTAAAGCTTAGATAAGCATACTTTCACATTTCATAATTTAACATAATAAGTGATACTTGTCCAGATACATCTTTACACCAACCCTGAGGTAAACAAGTCACAGAGGGGTCGCACCGGTATGCATTGAAATGCAGCAATGTCTAAGAAATCATTTTGAATCAACAGAATTCTTATTTCCTCCAAAAGTGAGAGCAAACTTATGCCCCTTTCACACTAGCACCTAGTCAGCCCAGCCCAGAACCACACCGCCTGATTTTTTTGTGTTCACATTACGATTTTCCCAGGGAGAGTCGATACACTTTTAGAACCTACTCCATCGAGGTTCTGAAGGGGCCGAGTCGGGCCTAAAATGGTGACGTGTGCAGATTGCAGGCCTCTATTGGCCAGAATCTAATGTCATGGGATGACTCATTAGTGTGACTCCGGACCACGCCAAAACCAAAACCCAAAGCCGAGACCAGAGAAAACATCAGCAACAGGAGAAGCAGAGAAAGAAGCGATGGAATCTCGAAAACCAACACCGTGGTCAAATACAGAAGTGAGGACTGAGGACGGCCGCGATTGCCTTATATTGTAATCGGAACAGATGAAACCGGTGTAGTATGATGTCAGCTAAATGAAGGCTGGGCTGACTAGGTGCTAGTGGGAAAGGGGCATTAGTCTTTGGAAAAATTTGAACATGAAGACCACCTTGCCTTAGAATTAAAAGAGACCCAATGAGGATGTGGAGGACCAAGATGTTCAACAAAAGTGGGTCAAGAACAATAACTGAACTTTGTTCCCAGTAACGGCATGGTCGATTTTGCTTAACAGTAATCAAACTGTACTCATCTATCTTAATGACTAGCCTGCTGTTATCAAACTTAACATGGTGCAACATGCAAGGGGGACTGGCCATTGGCAGAATAGGGAGTTTTCCCAGTGGTCTTCTTAATAAACACAGCATCAAAATTTGAAAGAAAAAAGTGCAGTTCAAAATGAATTGGTATTTTCATTGAGAAAACACTTTTATTGTATGGATGGTCCAGACAGGGTTGGTGTAGTAGAGGTCTTCAAAATGTTTACATGACATTAGAAAAATCTTACCAAATCAAAACCCTCAAAGCCAGACTAACCTACTAATACTGTTCCTGTATGGGAGGACTAAAATTGCCCAAATCAAAACTAAATACAGAAATATAAAGTATGACAGAGTATGACAGTCTCTGCCAAGAAAGCATTCCTCACACCATTAATGCATTAAGACTCTGGACTGCTGATGCAAGGAAGGTTGAGTCAACAGATTAATGCAGTTGGCAAAAAATACAAAACCACTATTTGCAGCCTTAACAGAAATGTTGTTTCATGATAACACCAGTTTCAGTAACATTTTGTAACTGAGATGCTGTTATGCTAAGCTCAGCATACTAAAGTGTTTGAGTTACTGTTATTAATACTGCTCTATGTGCCTACTTGTATTAATTAATAAAAAAATATTTTATGTTCTAACTCATAAAACTTGTAAATATTGCAACTTTTAAGTATCATGTTTTTTTGTTGTTTTTTAAAAAATATATAAAATACCTTTTGTGTAATAACTTAATATTCAAATAGTTTGCATTCTTTTTAGATTCTTAAAGCCGTCAAAACATGTCAGGTAGGAGTAAGAATTGAAGTGTCTGATAATATAAGAATCTAAAAATAACACAAAGTGGAAAGTATAGACACTATGAACATTATTGGAGTATTCAAATAGTTGTTTTACAACTGTAGGAGTACTTAACATGCATCAGGGGATAAAAGTTGGCCAATCACTTTTATCACTACCAGGCTTGTCTTGTTTCCACATCTTTAATCTTCCATGTTATTGCTAAAGCTTCCAGCTTTTCCATGGCAATAACACTGCCTTAAATATGTAGATAATAATTTCCTTTTCATTTCCGAAGCCCATATTCAGGACCAAAGTAGTAGTATCAATTCTGATTTGGCTTCCAGTTTTGCTTGAATCAACTGGAACTAATTTTATCAGTTTAGCCACATGGCTAAATCAAAATATGATTATCATATTTGGATATTCCTGCAACATTAACCTTCAAGCACAGTAAAACAGAAAATTGTATGTTTTTTGGTACATGCCTTGGAAAAGTGTTCTTGGAAAAATTCTTCTGCAGTCTTGGTCTTCTATTTTTGAAAATCTGCAAAACCTGCAATAGTGAAAATGTTGTTTTCTTAAAATCAACTTTTTTTCCTTTTAAAAACAGCCATAGCTCTGCATGATTCAAGCCACTCGTATGCAGAAGCTTTTCTCCATCTCACTTACCTCAGGGGTTTAATGTTTTACTCTATGCCATTAATAATGAATGTTGAACACTGATGGTTTTCCACTAAAGATAAACTACAAGAACAACTTGACCTTTCCCTCCTTTATACAACATGCTTGTGACAGAGACTCATCATCATTCCAGCATCTGACCTCACACTTGATGTCTGTCATGTGAAATGACTTCAATTCATATTTCATCAAAGGTTAATGCAGTTAAGCAGTGTATTCTTGGAAATGAACAATATTTATAATTATTGGATTAAATGTTCAGTTGATGGTTTACTAAACAGCATACCTTCTTAATAAGATATATTAAATGATTGTCTGCAGTTGTCAGTCTGTAGTCCACATCCTACAAGATGATGCAGAAAAGGCTCTTGCATTCAGTGGGCTGCATTTATCCATGAATGGAGAAAGTTTTGCCCTTTGACTTTAAACAGTGCTTGAATTCCTTGTCCCACATTTCACCACATGGACCACATTACTCTATTATTTATGGTTGAGGCCCCAGTGTCATCGTAACAAAGTCAGTAAAATATATTGTTGCAAGTCAAGGAAGTTCTTATAATTATACGGTGACAAAGACACACCATAAAAAAAGAGTTCTTAGAGGGCTTGAACTCCTTTTTGTTTATGAACAACCTTTTTTTTTATGAAATGTGCTTCACAAAAAAAGGTTATTTGTACAAAACAACTTGATTATGCTTGCTCATAATGCCGCCACAATAAACAGTGCTCTCTGGGTGCAGCGATAGACTGGTTGGACATTTTCATAGCTCTGTAAGTATGTGCATAACTTTGTTCTGTTTGATGATCTGATGGACAATTTCTGTGGACATTTCTTAATGCCAAAGTAAATTAAATTAAATATCATATAGAACTGCATCTACATCCATTGACTGAACTTCCAACTTAAATCAAGTTTAAAGATTCAATTAAAAACCTTTTACAATTTAAGAATCCTTCCGGAGGTATTCAACACAGTTACAAGTAAACATGTACTAGGTCCGTTTGTCCACGTTTTTCATTGCATATTGTTTTGAGCAGAGCAGTTTTTATGTTACATTTCTAATCATATAATCCTAAATACACGTTATCCCTCTGACCATATTTTATCTAATGTTGTATGGAACCACATCACAGTAAAACTGGAAAAAAATTGAAGAACACAAAGTTTTAAAGAAACTCACGGAGAAATGCAACAAAATTGGTTTGTGAACCATTTTTGTTAGAGACCCAAAGAACCTATTTTCCTCCTTAGAACCAAGTTGAGCATACAACTGGCTGTTCCAGGTAAATCCTTTTAAGTCAGTGGTTCCAAAACTTCTTCTGCAGGGCCCCTATTTCATTGATAATGATTATGTCAAGCCCCCCAATTCCACCACCAATGCAAAGAAATGTACTGTGAAATAGTTTTGCTTGGCAGGGAAACAGTCTGGTATCTTTAATGTTTTGGCTGCTGCTTCAGTAACTTCAACTGTAACCTTCCACTTTCAGCATTCAGGTGAAAAAGTTTTATTATGGACAGAATAACTAAAAGTATGATCCCTCGCCTTGAAAATAGTCTTGATGCAGCTTCTGCTTGAAAAACAATAGTTGAGTCAACTCATGATTTGAAGTCTTGCTCTTAAAAACAGCCCTTGATGGCATTTCTGCCTAATTCAAAAAGATTTTAGTGATGTTGTCGTGGCTTACAAATCGAATTCAGTTGGCTTGGTTACTTGGGCTTACTTATCTTCAATTTTCTTGCAGATTTCCAGATCATTTTCTTTGGCAAAACTGTACTCCTCCCACAAGTCTCGAACTGGCACACTGTGGTGAAGCCTCATCTGGTCCTTTGTTTATGATGAGCCCTAACTAATATGTCTTTATGCACCATGTTTGACTTAATTTTTGTCAGTCCTTTTGAATCACACAATGACGGCAAGGAGAATTAAAAATAGCAAAAAAAACAAAAAAAAAAACGTATAACTACTACTATTAATAATAATTATAAATTTCCACTTTTTTTAAAAGCTGCCGTGGGGTAAATGAACAATTGAAACATTCTAAAAAAACAAGTATTGCATGAATAAAATCTTCAGAAACTATCCTTCTCTCCATTTCTGGCTTCCCCTCATGTCCTAGTTCACCCAGCTCTTATTCCACAGGTGTATAACCCAAATCAACATCACTTCATCATGTCAGTTTTCTTTTGTGAATCTCATCAGTCTTTTCATGTTACTGCATAACTTCCTTAACTGGGTATGGCTGCACCTTGACTCTGCAGGAAAATAATCTGTGGTATTCCCACTCACCTTGCTGAAGATTGCTTTCAAGAAAACTCTTGTTTTCTTGAATTAGCTGTGACTTAGATACTTCTGAGTCTTAGAATAATATTAAATCCACTCAAAGCGAGATGGTCATCTTTGTTGTTTAAATAAAACTAGATTTGTGGGTTATTTTGTGTTGGACTTCTTCAGTCAAAGCCATGCACCAAATTCACCTGAAAATCAGGCCAGGTGTCATTTGGTCTGTGGAGAACAGTATGAAGCATAATGAATGATGAATAATTATGTAATGAAGAAGGAAGGGTAATTGATAGATGAATGATAAAGTATAATAATAATAATAATAATAATGAAGGATGAATAAAGTATTTGTCTACAAAACTGTTTACTCAAGCAGCAAGAAAGAAAGAAAGAAAGAGGCCTGTGGCAAGGTCAAGATTAAGACGTTAAATAAAACCTCTCATAATAATAATACCAGGAGAAAGCATGTGGTAAAATTTTGAGTGAGATGGGGAGTTCCCTCAGGAATACAAATTTATCTAAAATTCACAATATTTGAAATAAGTTTTAACTAAAGTAAGCTAGAACCAAGAACACAGATGTAAAAAAAGAAAAGAAAAAAAAGGTAAAAGTAAATAAAATGCACTTAAAAAAAGAAGATAAAAGTTAATGTGAGGGGGCTTTATGTATTTATTGATTTGTTTGGATTTTTACGGCATGTATTGTAATTTTTTTAATTTTGTAATTGCAGAGCAGAGAAGATGTAGGATGTGTTTTGTGGTGGGTGACCCACCACAAAACACATCTAGTCTAGTTTTGAGTTTGGTCTAGTTTTTGGTCAAAACTAGACCAAATAGGTCAAACAAAACAAATCTCAAGACAAGTTTATCTCCAAGTCAAGGCAAAGTCTCTATCGCTATGGCAAGAGCAAGCTGTAAACAACAATTTCCAGAACACAGCTGCTCCTGAATGAGTGAAGTCCTGGGCCTTTTATCCTGGGCAGGGAGGAAGTGGAGTTGATTGGTCTGGAGGGCAGCGAATCCGGAAGCAGGTTGTGGAGGTGTGGTGGTGGAGGACGAATCCCAGCCGGGCAACGGAACAGGTTGATTTGCATATGGAATTGACAATTAGGCAAAGTAGTGACAGCTGTAACAATCTTGAATTTTATTTGGGACAAAAAGGTTCCCAGGCTCCATAAGATGTTTCTAGAAAGACCTAAATCCTTAGGGGGAATGGCACTGCTGAACTTTAGGTTCTATTACTGGGCTGCTAATATTAGAATCTTAAAATATTGGCTTTACGATGACACCTTAGATTCTCCTCCTTTATGGCTGATCCTAGAAGCTAATTATGTGAGCCCAATTTCTCTTAAAGCTTTGGTACATGCTCCTGTTTTCTCCTTCATGTCTCCCTTTATGAAAAATGTGTTGGTTAAGGCCCCATGTAGGATTTGGCTCCAATTTAAGAGGCACTTTGGATTTAAAATTTTTCGATTAATGCTACACTGGTGTCCAATCCTATATTTCAACCGTCTTTAGTGGATAAAGCTTTTCTCGCCTGGTCTAATCTCGGCATCAAAACCTTTTAAGATCTTTATGTTAACAACGTCTTCACATCCTTTCAGCAGCTTTCAGTGTTGTTCTCACTTCCTAAAAACCAATTTTTTCCGGTATTTACAAGTTCTTAGCTTTGTCCACGCGAATCTTCCTGGGCTCCCTAATCTGCCCAATGAAACACCCTTGGATATTTTCCTCAAACCTTTGCCGACCCTGAAAGGCTACATATCAATGTTTTATAAATAAATTCACTCAGATCAGAGATCTTGAAGAGGGTCCACAAATCCTCAATCTGTGTAAAACATGCTCTTATTCAAATAAGCTGACGTATGACGCATTATTTGATGGGAAAATGAATGAAAAATGAAAAATGAAAAATACAAACATAACGGAGGGAATATTAACTCGAAAAAAATCAGAAGACAAACTGTCAGGTCTGTAAAATTGTACACCGAACCTATTTCAGCAGGCCAAAATGTACGAAAATATTTCACCGATCTGTGACAAATGTCAACAGTCGCCAGCTGACCTTATTCACTCATTTTGGCTCTGCCCTTGGCTATGTAAATTTTTGACAGATGTCTTTAACACCTTGTCTGAAAAAGAGCTGAAGAACGAGAATGTCGAAAAGCTGAACACAGGTGGCGGAGAACAAAGTTGTAGGTTCCATTATGAGATCTATTAAGAGAGACTGAGGTTTTATAACCTGGAACTGAGAAATGCAAGACAATCATTCTTTTCTGACATCATTGCCAAGAACCGCAAGACAGTTCGAGCCCTGTTCATTACTGTTGACAGGTTAACTAATCCTCCTGTGTCAGTAACCCCAGAACTTCTATCCAACCAGG
>JAOXYM010000010.1:11019627-11030838 GCA_028567055.1 Leptatherina wallacei | reverse complement strand
CACACACACACACACACACACACACACACACACACACACACACACACACACACACACACATATATATATATACATATTTATATATATTTAAATATATATACACATACATATATATATAAAGCTCCACAGAGTTTTTACAGTTAGAGAAAATGTATTTTATTTTTAATCGATCCATTTTCTGCTCGGCAACAGAGCGTAGTAGCTAGCACAACTTTACAACTTACTCCCGCCTCTTGGGCTGATTGGGTCCCCCACTCTGCATTAGCCAATCATCGAACAATAATATCCTTATGTTAACCAATCATTTCATAGTAGGGCGGGATAACATCTGTGCGCAAGGCAGAGACGTTAGAGGAGTAAAAAGAGCGGTAGAAAAAGAACACAATACTATTACGCGCAGTAATAGCTTTGAGAAAATGTCCAATACAATGCCCTTGTTTCTTGGACTCATGGCCCGGATAAAGACGTGGTTAGTATAGTCCCTACCAGCTGGATTATTGACTTCGATCCGGCAGGTATGTCTAAAACATACCTTGTGGAATGCCACCTAGCTAACGACAAGAAGCCAGCTAATGGATGGGAAGTGAAGCAGGCAGTGTTGCTTCAGCTTGCAGGTAAGCCAAAGCCTTCTTTTTCTTTTCTTTAAAAAAAAAAAAATTTATATATATGTATATATATCAGAGGTTGCGCTAAAATGTTTCTTTGTCGGTCATTTTGACTGACAGGGTCATAAAATCTGCTTATTTTATATTTTAACGGTCACTTTATTTAAAATATTATAATAATAATACTGAAATATTCAATAGCATTCAATTTTAAGCTAATATTCAATCCGAACAAGGTGAACGGTAAATCCGCACCGTGCTGTCACATCATACAGATGTGCAGAATACACAGAGGGCCGACCAACAGTAAATCCAGACAGAGCTTTTGACAACATGGAGTTTGTAGAGGCTGACCCCGACCGCAGGGTCCTGCACGGGTCATTACCAATCCCAACCCGGGACCCGTGTTTATCCAGTCAAATCTGGATTGACGCGACCCGCTGATTTACTTTTTTTCCCTCAGATGTTGCATGACATTCTTTTAAACTTGCCACAGAACCACTGCTACGTCTCTGTAGACCCTTATTTTTTACATTTGGCGGTATTATTTAATTCAGATTGCTGTGTAGAAACAAGAAGTCATTTGCCGTCGTGGTTTCAGCTGTTCTCAGCTCCAGAACCACACACGCTGCAGAAAATCCTCTTGCTGCATTTGGAGCGACGCCCGATCCCCACATCAGATGTAAGGAAGTCCCTCAACACCAGAATATGTGAATTGAGACATCAGGCAACAAAGAAGCTGTCCTGTCTCGGCAAATCTGTTGAGTGTTGTCTGTCATGTATGGGTTCTTGTTCTGGCTTGTCATGTTTTATTTTGAAATCCCTAACTCTCCTCTCGTTTCAGGCACCTTGACTTCTTGCCCTTGTGTTTTCCACCTGTGTGATTGTCTGCCCCGCCCTGATTGTTTCCACCTGTTTCCCATTTTCTCGTGTGTGTATATATTGTCAGAGTTTCCCCTGTCTTGTTGTCAGATCGTCTTTTGTGATCCAGCTTTATGTCCAAGTGTTATTGGCATTCTATTTTTGGCATTAAAAGCCTTTTGTTTTCAATTGATCCCTGCCTCTGTCTCTCTCTGCATTTGGGTTCATCTGTTCTGTGCTTGAGATTGTAATAGTACTATTACATTATATTGATTGTATATTTACCGTTTATGATAAACCACTGTTGTTTGGGGTTATGGCATAGGGATGAATATATTTAGATATGACAAAATATTTATCTACTCAGAATTTGTCATATATGTCCTCATATATGTGTGGACATATAACATATGTATAAATATATGCAACAATATACAGATCATATATGAATGAATATATTTAGATATATGATCAAATATATTTTTACTCAGAATTGGTCATATATGTTCACATATATGTGTAAATATATGTTGCAATGTATGGATTAACATTTTAGAAAATACAAGTAAATATATTTTTCCATATATTTTCTAATATATGAAAAGCGGCAATTACTTATATATTATTCAATATATTGTAATATATTACCTCAGTATATTTTTCAATATATTCCCATATATATTTAGTATGTAAAATTAACTAACTTTTGCAGTTAATTATTGATTATTATTAGTTGATGAAGCCAGAATGGGTGTAATATTTATGAAATCATATCAAACAACCACCAAATCAGAATACAAAACAAGATAATATATTGATTTTACATATATGGAGAAATATATTTTTCTTCCGTAAGGGATGTGAGGGGGTCGTAACCTTCTTATCAGATGTTGAGGTAGTAGAGTGGAGAATAGCCTCTGCCTGGTGTATTTTTAGTGGTGTCTCTGTGTCATTATTGTGTTAACTGATTTTTTAACATTCATCATCCAATAAATGAAAAAAAAAAAGGCTTTATTTCTTTTTTATGCCCATGTCTATGTGTTTTGACCCTGCCCTTATTTTGACAGGATATGACATGAGGTTAAGTTTAAATAAGATAAGGTATTTAACAGTGATGTAAAAGACATAGAATGCCGATATTTAAAAAAAAAAAGAAAAAAAGAAAACAGTCATAATCGATCAAAACCTAAGATAGGATACAAGTAGACTTCATGACAGGTCGTGCATATGTGTATGAAAACAATACTAGTCAAAAGTTTACCTACCCATTCAATCCGATTATGCATGTTTGTATATACACACAAACACTTTGACTTAGTGGGATGCAGATTTCATGGCTAAATCGTTTTTTTTGTGTAATGAATGGGGTTTGGCATCATGGCATTAAGTTATGATTAAGAAAATGACAAGGTTTAGTTTAAAAGAACCTTAATTCTGCGTGTTCCCTGAAAATCTTCTGACTAGAAACAAAATTAAAAAAAATAAAAAACTTGCTTGTTTTGACTTTCAGCTGTTGCTGTTTACCAATATTTGAAGAAATTATGTCTTCATGTCTTGAATTACCAATGTGATGCTCATGTGAAATCACAATGATACTAATGCATGGATACAACTTGAAAGGTAAAGCACACATGAACTGCTTAATATCTCAGGGGGTTAATGTCAAGTTTAGTCTCCTGAGAATAGATGCGTCTCAATTCAACTAAATGATAAAAAATAAAAAAAATCCCGAGACTCTATGTCTCCCATTTCAGAACAGCAAAATCCTGGAGATTACATTGGGGTATTTTACTGGATTATTGTTTTTAACTGTGGGAGTTTTGCATCTGTTTGTTATTTTGGTTTATGTAAACTTTAAGATCACAATGTTGGATTCTAAACAAATTTAAACCAACAGAAACTGTCCAAGAAGATATTTTTCAGTTTTGGCACAAAGCTTTAAAAAAAATCTTCAAAATAGACAAAATGACCACACACCCAACACACTACCATATGAATGAACAGCCTTAATGAGAAAAACTAAAGCACACATTTTGTTCTTACTTCATGACCTGCATCATGTTCTCAAAAGACTAACTTCAGATAGAAAAAAAACAGACACTGGAACATTGTCAAATGACAGATATGCCAGTCACATAATGTATATTCCATACCTCAGATGTCACATAGCAGTACTTCACATAAATTAGAATACATCTGAAAGAGTTTTCAGCTTGTGCAATTCACTAAAGATTAATGAGAAAACAAAATGCAAAGCCGAAACTTCTTCTTGGGAAAGAAGCCTTGGCAGCAGTCCACTTTTACTATTTCAAAATCTCAAGAAATAGTGTTATAGGACTGACAGAATTCTGCATCAAGACCTTTAATTAATCTATTAATTTTATCTTGTAAACTCTGCATCTATCTTCAGGAATATTGTTGGCATACTTTGAACTTTGCCTTTTTTTATTCATGTTAATACGTTTAACAAAAGTTTTGATAACACTAAACCAATGATTTGCTTCAAATGTTCAAATGTTATCTGCACCCCTTCTACTTCTTCAGTTTTTGTTATTCTCATAAAATGAAATGGCTTCCTTGTTATTGCAAGTATTTGCAAGATACATTTATGAATTGTGCATGTCTTGGCAGACCTGTAACTTATTTTGAAGATATGATGGTCAGCCTGAGTAGAGTCTTTGATGTTGGTGGCATAAATTTGGCTTGCTGTGGATGGCATCCACACATTTAGGGAAACAACAAACTCCAGTAGTTGGAAAGTTTGTGACGGTGGGGCATCAATGCTGGCATAAGTTAATTACTTTTACCCTGGAGAGACTGCAGTTAGTGTGACGTATGGGACCAGTTGCTTTTGTGGGCCACTTGTGGCAACCAGTCGGAGTCTTTTAAGATCCTCTGAAATCATCATGTAGATCGAAGACTGGAGTCGATTATAAACTGCTACACATGATCTACTTCTAGATTAGTACCAGCTCTGTCAAGATTAAATGTAGTGATAATCTGGTGACATCAATAAGAATTATAAACTCGTGGCAACAAGATACTCATGCGTGGCCACAACTTGATTAAAGTCTAATTAAGACTTCATCGTATCTTGTGTATCTTCATACAATATAAGCTATGGTTAATTTCTTTCTAGAATGTTATTGGTTTTTCTATGGTGAATTTGGGCATTATCCTTTTATTGTCTGGACTATGATTGGTTAATAGAGGTGTCAATCATGAGCGTCATCCAATGGGTTGCCAAGATTTTTTTTTTAACCAGTAAAATATATTTAGTTTTCCAATCTGGTACTTGAGGAGAGGACTTAATGTGCCCAAATGGTACAATAGGCTGTCTCTGGTCTCTTGTTGTTGCAGAAATTCTGAGATGACATTGTCCTGTTTGGTTGTCTCAATAATGAGAATGACTTGAAACACAAAAGTGATGTTGATTTTGTTAACTATACCAGTCCAAGCTTTTGAAAGGTATTTAAAACTGAATGGCCACGTTTACATGAGAGTTTTAATTCCCCTTTAATTCGGAATAAAAGTTGAATCCAATTTAAAGAGATGCAAAATGACCAGGTAAACACCTAATTCCGAATTAAAATGGTAATTCCCAATTAAACTTAATGTGGCTGCTTTATTCCCATTTTAAATCCGAATTGAATAATTCATCTTTCATGTATGCGTTCATTCCGCTTGAGGTTAATTCCGGTCGTTCTGCGCATGCTCATTCCCTCGTCCTGTCGCCATGACGCACATATTCTGCGCTCAATGTCATCTCAAGGCACTTCACAGACTATCTGTTGTCAGTAAGTATTCATACAAGGCAATTCATAACAAATAGCCTAGCTAAGGAAACCAAAAAACTGTATCAAATCTCGTCTTCGATCTAACCCCCCATCCTGAGCAAGCTTGAGGCGACGGTGGAAATGAAAAACTCCCTTTTAAACATGAAGGAAAAACCTCCAGCACCCGGCTCATCTACCTCGAGACCAACAGATCAGTAAACTGCCACATCATTAATTACATTTGTCATCTAGTGAATATTGCTACTGCAGACAAACACAATGCAGCTTAATTTATTCACTCCAAGACCATTCATGGAAATCTGCTGTTTGAAAAGTTGCTTCATAGAAAATACACAAAGTTTGCTTTAACTTTGCATCACCATTGGAAACACCGATATTGTTGCTGAGGGACACACATGTAAGCACCAGTAGCTGCCCCAAAACCAAATTCAGTTCCTGGTCCTAATCAAAGCTGTACATAATCATACTAAAAAAGCCCTTTTGCAGCAACCTGCATTTTAATAGCCTATACTGCATGGTCCAGTCTCAGGAAATTGTAGGATGAAAACATTTCAGGGAACTTGAGATTTTTTCTTCAACGACAGTTAGCCTGATAAAACCTGAACATACTATATAGCTCTTGATGTTAGCATTTCCAAGTCACTCTGCCAGTAAATGTTCTTATCTGTGGTATTCATTACATATTTTCTGTGCCACATCAGAGAAAAAACAGGTGTCTTTCATGTCATAATGCTAAAAGAGGGAGATAGCTCTCGTTTCAATTTTTTTGTAAGCTAGCTTTCATTATTATCATGTTTCTCCTTTGAAATCAGTCAAAAGGGGGGCTGAATAGGGTAGCGGCATGGTATTCAAGTCTAGATAAGATGGCAACACCCATCCAACTTCTTTTGTAAATGCATTTGCAAATAAAGATTCTCAAGGGAGACATTTGGTTTTAGGCTGTACTATTTAATTTTACAAATTTGGAATGATGTATAAGCAGGTAATTTCTTTTTCTAACACATCTAGAAAAGACCGAACTTTCACGTGCATAGACATGGTTAATGGTTATGGTGAGTGTTTGTGTATTGGGGGAGCACAGGAAAAATCAGCTCACAGCATATTGTACAACAGTATGGAAATACTTGTGTGGTTCATTAATCCATGTCTGATTATATTAACAGCGCTCCAGATGGTCTGATAAACCTACAGCAGTTCTCGTGTGGGGGCGAGGTGCTGACCAATGTTCCCTTTGGAGCGGAAACACGGCTGCAAGGAAACGGGATCCTCTCCAGAAATAAAAGGCTGAAGTTAAGTGATTCATCCTCAAGTAGCTGAAGAGGTCTGAAAGCAGCATTCAGGAGCCACTGAGTCACACTGTGTGGAGGAGTGACCTTGGATCAGATGACGAGGGCTAGAGTTGTTGCGTACTCTTGCTCTGCACCAAGGTGATGCCAAACAAGAGTTCTCAAGGCCCCCTTGTCTGTCCAATTCATCTGCACATCTCCCCCTCCTTCCCACTCAAGCCTCCTCCTACACAGGTGATCCATCTCCCTTTATTGCCGTTTGTCTGTGAAGTATCTTAGATAATCTCCTGCACTCTCTACGAATTAACTTGGTTTCATTTTATGTATTCAAACTGATTTTTAAAAACATTTTCTGCAGTTTTGAGTTAATTTAGTTTTCCCCACATCGTTAGGAAGTTAATGAAGTTAAATACTGAATTATAGTAGAAATCTATATAATCTATAAAATAATACAATAAAACTGAATGGAAACGTTTTATTAATCCCTGAGGTGAAATTATCATTTATAAAGAATTTAAAAAAGGATAAATGTAAACATACAATTAAAATATAAAAATTGTGAATATAATGCTTTTGAAAAAAGTTTATTATTACCAGTGATGGGAATAACGGCGTTACTAACAGGCGTTACTTTTTTCAGTAACGGGTAATCTAACTAATTACTCTATGGTTACAATGCTGTTACCGTTACTGACATCGCGTTACTATTGTAAGATGAGACTCATTTTTGTTTGGGTGAACCGAAGTTTCACACTTGTTCGGACTATGTTGTGCTGCTGTCGTAGTGAAGAGGAGGCGGAGGGATACAGCTGAAACTGGAGAAAACACTCAAGTAGAAAAAGCTGTTCTGTTGTGAGCGGGTGCTAGCTGAGAATAAAGCAGCATCACATGTTCAAGCCAGAAGTTGTCTGCAGAAGACGTAGCGTTTTATTATGATTCTGTTCACTTAAGCCGTTTTTACCGCGCAGCCTGTTTCTCCCACTAATGATGATTTTCTGAAGAGTAAAATGTCGGGGGAGACGTGGGTCAGTCTGTGTGCGCAGCCGAACATACACAAACACAGCGCACACACAGACACACAAGTAGGAGGAGACACGAGGTGACATATATGAAAATTTTTTAAAAAGTAACGAAATGATTACTTTTCTGATTAATTAGTTATTTTTATAATGTTGCAACTCCGTTACTAACGCAGTTACTTTTAGGGATAAGTAACTAGTAACTATAATTAATTACTTTTTCAAAGTAAAGTGCTGAACACTTATACCCATAAAAATAGCTATACAATTATTTTAAAGACTATGAATATTAGAGTCTAGATATAAACACATAGAAATATAAATTGTGAACATTTAGAATTTTTTCAATCATAAAAATAAATCTTAAAAATCTTGAATAATATTGAATATGTTTGAATAAAAAATTTATCATTTTGTAAAATAGCACTTTAGGTTGTGAAGTAAAACTGTGTTCTCCTGTTGTGAGACACATCAAACAAAACATTAAACCCAAAAATTTGAACAATGTCAGTTTTCAATTGTGATGTTTTAAATAAAACAAGATGATTAGTTACATTTTCAGTCAAAATTAACAGATGAAAGCATGGAATGTGAGAAATGTTTATCTTTTAAAATTTCAATCTCCATTGTAAAACAATACTGGCCCAAACACCTCTTCTTAGCTTCTTTTGCTGACATTTCAAGTTTATATATCCGGCTCAGATGTCTCTTGGTGACCTGAGTATGGGACATGACAGTGTACTCTATCAGGTGGCAAAGTCTGTCAGAACACCTTGTTTGACATGTCAGAAACATTTGCATGTCATCCTAAAAATACGTAATCCTATAACATAAAGAACAACAACTATATAGATCAACAGCACAAAACACTGCCATTTTTAATAAAGCTTGGGAAAATCCACCATTACCACATTTTCTACTTTTACTTTCCTTTGTCCAGTGATGCAACTTATGTGATAAAATAATGTTGAAACATCTATTCATGTTTTTGATAATGACATTCAACTGCCATGTATTGCTGATGACATTGTTCATCTGTTATGTCTTGTTCATGATAACAGTTTTGATTTCGGTGGGGAGGATGGATGAGAACAGGGATGGGTAAGGGTGGGATTGAGAGAACGAGATAAAAAAAAATCTAATAAGTGAATTGAGTATAGGAAGGTTCTTATGTTATCAGAAACTTACATGAGCCTACCTGACATGTTTTCAACTGAGGTGTATCAGAGGTGTAACTGGATGGTAAATCAGCTAATTTTAGTCGAGGCAGTGTCTACCCGTCAGTTGAACTCCCCGGAGTGACAGGCCAAAAGCTGATGTACATATTAGCTGATTGACGGCAGCCCCTGCACTAACAAAAGACAAACATGATAAAAAAAACAAAAACAAAAAAAACAGGCACTACAGGAGAACATTAAATCAGCAATAATGGACCACTGGAAATGGGAAAACCACATCATGGACTCGGAAAAGACCAGTCATCCTCATGGAGTACAATTGACACAAGCGTTGGATCATGGAAGAAGTGGAGATCAGAAAGCGAGCCCACGCAACCATGAACCAGGACAAGGGGGTTTTCCTGCTTTCCCACACCTGGAGCAGCATCCTCCAGCAGCAAACTGTCAGCAGCGGGCATGACCGGTCATTCAGACAAGCTGGATTGGAGGGTTGGGGGCGCCTCAACGAACATCAGCTGATGTGTACGTCAGCTTGGGGAGGGGTCTGCCTGTCACTTTTAGGAGTCGGATTGACAGGTCGATGCCACATCAACGAAAATGAGCTAATTTATACACGTCACACACCATCCAGTGATACCTCTGAAGAAGACGGAAGACTACTGTCGAAACATGTCAGGTAGGCTTACGCTTAAATTTTTGATGACATAAAGAACCCAATTAACTATAGGTGTGGGGGATATTTTCTTGGCACACTTTAGGCCCCTCAATTACAAACCAAGAATTGTTTAACCACCACAGCCTACCTGAGTATGTCCATCTCTTTATGACCACAGTGTACCATCTTCTAGTGGCTACTTCCTGCAGGATAATGCTTCATGTCACAAAGTTCAAATTATCTTCAACAGGTTTCTTGAACATGACAATGGGTTCACTGTACTCCAATGGCCTCCACAATTGTGAAATCTATACTTTGAAGAATTAATGCAGTTCTGAAGACAAAAGGGGGTCCAACCTGGAACTAGTAAGGTGTACCTGATAAATGTGATGCAAGACTGGAAGAAAACAGACTATGGAACAGGCTGGACTAACATCCCACACAATGAACTGGGACAGGACAAAGGAAAACCACAAGCTTAAATACAGAAGGAACTAATTACAAACAAGAAGCAGGTGAGGCAATTAGCAAAAAAAAAGAGGTGTGATAATGAGGGAGCAGGATGTAAAGTTAACAGAGCACACAAGGCACTAAACACAAAAGAAAAAAACGGGAAACAAGAGAGAACCAAAACAACAAGAGGATACCTATGGTGAGTCGCAGGACAGCCCGCCCTTGGAAACAGGAGCCAGAAGAGGAGTGTTCCACTTGGGAACAGGTGCAAGACCCAGCGTGGGCTGGGACTGGGCGCTGGTGTGGGACACAACAGACGACATGGGAGACACAGGCCGGAGACAACAATAGACATGGGCCATGGCGCTGGCACTGGAGACTAGTGATGTGCGGGCCGGGTTTTTTCCAAATCGCGGGTCCCTCATATGTAAAATAATCTCATCCGCCCCACACAACCGAACCAATTTTTTATCAACCCGCCCCGCCGCAATTAAATACACACTAAGGGGCCGTCCCCACGAAGCTGGATTGCAGCAAAACTGCTAAAAAAATTTAGCAATTCGCCCTATTGTCCCCAGGAAACCAAGGAATTGCCTCCATGAAACTGGGACAGTGTAACCGCACAACTGGGCGATATGACCTCAGAGTGAAGCGCCAAACACAACAATAATGGCGTTGGTGTACCTTGAAGACTTGCAAAATACCAGCGTATTTACTTTATTCTCAGTCCACGTCTTCCTCATGTTTTTGCTTTATAGACCATTCTCACTGTTGTCACATCGTTTGTTACGCCGCCACGTTGGGTAGCAAAAAGCTAGCTCAGAGCACTCCTACTAGTGCATTTACTGTGGCTACTCCTTCTGCCTGCAATATATCCGCTCCGCTACCTTGATATTTACAACTACATAGTCAATCGACAGTTGTATTTCACAGACAGAATTATAAATATTTTGCATCAGAATCAGACCTCAAGCTGTGAAAAGAAAAAAAACTTCATGTCAAAGCTGAATAAGCAAATATGTACCCATTAGGGATGTTGCCATGTTATATTTAATATTAAGGAATCAACGTTACATTTACTGCAATATATCACTGATATTCTAAGACTGTTCGGTTAATTTATTGAGACCACGGAGGGATTTTAAGTCTGTACATTTCATTTGCACTGAAAACTCACCATATTTGTCATTTACACCATGGTGAAGGTTGAATTTGTAAAATATCCCCCAACTTCACTGCGGTCGTATTTACACAGACACTTTAGATATTAAGGCTGCACAGGTGGTGTGGTGGTTAGCACCGCAGCCTCACAGCAAGAAGGTCACTGGTTCGAGTCCCGGGCTGAGTTTGAGCCAGA
>JAOXYM010000010.1:11003067-11019527 GCA_028567055.1 Leptatherina wallacei | reverse complement strand
GTCCAAAGACATGCCTGATAGGTTAATTGGTCACTCTAAATTCTCCCTAGGAATGAGTGTGTGTGTGAGTGGTTGTCTGTCTCTCTGTGTGGCCCTGTGATGGACTGGCGACCTGTCCAGGATGTACTCTGCCTCTCTCTGATACTTGCTGGGATAGGCTCCAGCCCACCCGCGACCCTGCACGGATTAAGCGGTACAGAAAATGGATGGATGGATGGACTTTAGATATTTTGTTCATTTACTGCTTCACATAAACCATAATTTACACAACACGTATTAATTGGCCTCCTAATTAAACATGAACAACAATTTCGCTTTCATTTCTTGTTGCATAAACAGGGCTGTTTGTTCAACAATCAAACGAATACAGTTTTTTAAAAGAACTTTATTATGATTTGAAATCTCTTCTTTTTTTGCTCGCTGTCATTTGTGAAACATTTCCATGTCATCCTTTTGTCTTCTTTTCTCTGAGTGCACACAAACATGAAAACAGACGGGGGACAACATGTTGTCCAGCTTTTACCTAAGGAAAGACAAAATTAGCCCCAGGTAGATGTCCTTTAAAATCAAAACAACCTGGAGCGCTATAACATCAAACCACTGCAGTTAGCTCCACTTTGGTAATGCGTTATTTACTTTTTCCATTAAGAAATATATTCAAAACAAACAAGTTCCCCATAAATATATTTGGAAAGCCTTCAAAACAATAATTTCGGTTAACTTACCACTGACATTGAGCTGCTACACAGCCTGAGCTTTCCGACGGCTTCCAGTTATCTGGTTTGATGGCAGCAGCTCATTCAGGGTCAGCAGGCATCTGAAAAGTTAACTCCCATCCTTGGATGTCGATCGGAAGATCGAAAGGCACAGCACGGATGTAACATTATTTTTGTCAACGTGAAAAGCTAGCTGTTGCTGCCGAGCCGGTAGCAGCAGGCTATGTCTACTGCATCTGTCTTTTTGCCACCCTCGAACGTGATCAGTGACGAGGCTGAAAAGGGTTTATAGTCCAGCGTCATTCTACTTCATCTGTTAGCACAAATGTTTCTTTTGCCTTGAACCGAGTCCTCAGCCGTCTTCATCTTCATATGTGATTATTTACTTCCTGTGACAAGCAGTGAAGCTTTATCTGCGCATGTGTCATGTCTTGTTCTAACTTCGGAGTTACTATTTAATGATCATAGTGCCACCCACAGCCTTGTAATATGTACTACAGCGGTTTTGTGGGGACTGTGAAGCGGTTGTCCGAGTTTTCGCCACCATTTTCACAACTGAACCAGTTTCGGTGCCGTGTGGACATAGCGTAAATACGAAATTGTAGGCTGATTTTATTTGGCCGGAAAAGCATGCATGGCCGACGTTGCTTGTGCTTTTCCTGAAAGAAGATCGCAGGTTATGCTTATTGAATCTGCACATTTAATGACCCACCCCGTCCGCCCCGCAATTGAAGTGAAAATTTCTTACAGGTCGCCGTGAATCACTACTGAGGACAACACAGGAAACACGGGCCGGGGCGCTGGAGACCATGGTGTGAGGCAAGGGGTTCTAGAGCCTTGTCTTTTTTTGGCCACCAAGGCAGACCAAGCAGTGGCAGGAGACCTGGCCTCCCAAGAGGTGTCCAGATTGCCAATCTGGACCCCGAGAATGGCGGCCTCCCTGGAGCGTGTTCATGCTCCTGGTCACGCCCTAGGAGCATGCCCACCAGTTCACTAGAGCAGGGGTTCTTAACCTTCTATGCACTGGGGCCCAACTTTTCCAGTAGGAGTAGCAGGAAGTAAAGTTAACACAGAACACATGGGACTAAACTCAACAAAAGAAAACAGGAAACAAGACAGAACCAAAACAACAAAAGGACTATAAACCAAGAACATAAACTCAAAGACAATGACAAATGTATATTTAAACTCTTCCTTTATTTTGACATAAGCAATATCTCTAAGTGTCATATGTAGAGCTCATTTGACAAAATCTCTCCACATGTAAACATTGAAATTGGAACTATTTCACTTTTCCTCACTATTGGCACAAATAAAAAGATACAGATTCATTGTTCGACATCTTTTTTTCAAAACATTATGATGGTCATAGCTTGGATCCCAAATATAATACAAACCTTTGATGTTTTTCCTCAACCCCTCCTTATTTTCCTGTCATTTTTTGTGAAGGACAATCCTTGAGTATAATTTATTAAATTTTTCATGCTTTAATTCTACTTTTCTTTGATGGCACTTTTATTTTTTCGTTCCTCAATTTCCTTTTATTTATATTATTTATAATAATAATTTTTTTTTTCACTTGTCTTGTCCAGCATTGTGCAGAATGATTGTCTGGCTGCTGTTTTGTGCTGAGCAAATTTACTTTGTCACGTAGAGCTTTATATGTATAAAGTCCCTCTTGAAAAAATCTTTATTTTAGTTTTTTATTTTGAATCTGTACCTTATTATTGGACTTGATCGGAGGGGACAGAGAGAGAGAGAGAGAGAGAGAGAGAGAAAAGAACAGAGAAGAAGGAAAAATGGGGGTGGGGGGGGGAGAGGAATAAAACAAAACACCATACAGAAAACAACGCAATCCAACATGACTACAAACAACATAATACGCAAATACAGACACACGACAGAGAATATCCCACGTTCTTTGCAGTGGGGCAAAAGATTAATAAATAAATAATTATTAGTAATAATAATATTGATGATGATGATGATGATGATGATGATGATGATGATAATAATAATAGTAATAATAATAATAATAGCAAGAAGAAGAAAAAAAGACTAGCTGAAAAGAAACAATATATCTCGATTGATACCAAAACAGTAAGAACACACACAAAAAAAACTAGCTGACAGTTTCCATTGGTAGATACAGCTAAATGACAACACAGTGACTGTGGCAGCACAACGAATTTACAGAGTAGAGACATTCAAGGAAGAGTGGACATGCAGTGGTCATTCACATGCCACCGTGCCTGAATAAAGGTCAGAGGCAAGCCAGCAGCCCCCCGAGACTAGGGCAATCGGCAGCCGCCCCGGACCCCGGACCCCAGCACCCCAACCACGGAGAGACCACGCGTCCGCCCGGGAAGGCGGCAGACGGAGGCCCCTGCCAGAGCCCCCTGCAGCTGCGGGGCACCGGCCCCAGCAGGCCAAGATCACACGGCCTGCTGGGGCCCTGGGCCGAGCACACGGCCGCCCGGGGCGGACAGGGACCAAGAGCCCGGGAACCCCCCTTCCCCCACAAGCAGAGTGCACACACCGTCACCCGGGGGGATCCTGGCCCCCCCAGACGGCCACCCATGGCCAGTACATGGCCAGTGCTCCCCAGTGCATGGCCAGTGCACCCCAGTGCTCCAGCCGTGCACCCCAAAAACCCATCCCACCCATCAACACACACCCTCCTCCCCCAACACACCCTCTCAACAAATGCAACCCCAACACACACGCACTCCTACCCTCTCACCACCCAATCCACACACACCCACACAACTTCAACATGTATAGCCCCCACACAACACATACTCCTCCCCTCCCACCATCCATCCATCCATCCACACACACCCGCATTCACAAACCCTGTCAACACAGACACCCCCCCCACACACACACACTCCTACCCTCCCACCACCCATCCACACACATCCACACACCCCTGCATTCACACACCCTCTCAACATATACACCCTCCCACACACAGACATGCACACACTCTTACCGTCCCAGCACCCATCCGCACACACCCACACAACCTCCTCCCTTGCCCCCACACATTCCTGCCCTCCTACCATCCATCCACACACTCCCCACAACCCCATCCGCATTCACACACCCTTTCAACACATACACCCCCCCCACACACACACACACACTCCTACCCTCCCAGCACCCATCCACATACACCCACGCAACCTCCCCCCACACTCAAATCACGCACCCTCTCAACACATACACCCCCCCCCACACACACACACACACACACACCCTCCCATCACCCATCCACACACACCCACACAACCTCCTCCCTCGCGCAGACTTTTCTTTGTCTGATCTTCCTTTATCTTTTCTTCCCACATTTTTCTATTGATGTGGTTCTTTCAATATCAGATCATAAATAAAATAAATAATCAAAATCAGATCAGACAATAAAGACAGTTTTGGCATGTTTGGCACTTTGACAAGGCACTGTGGTTGAAATTTTAAAGTCACAATTGCTCAAGTCACTCAACAGAAGAAGTTGCTGATATAATGTGACTTGTTTTGACCATTTTCAGTAGAAATATACTTCAGTGTGTTGTAGATCAATGCCACAAAAGAGAAAATAAGTCATTAAGACAGATGACTTAACCAGATGTTTGCTGTTTCCTGCTTCTTGGTTCATCCCTATTGCTCTGAGAGAGAGTGAAGATATTTGATTAAATCTTGGTAAATTGTCCCTTCTTGTTACTGGAATTCATCGTCTCACTTTAAGCTGAGGAAGCCTGGTTGTTGATTTATTGTTGTGTTGTTTGGGGAAAGAAAGATTGCGTTGCTATTTCTTAAAAAAGTTAATTTTGAAGTCCCAAAAAGATGTAAGCGTTCTTTAAAAAAAACAAAAAAACATCCAGGAATAAATTGATGGTAAAATATATATATTGTTGTTTCTTACTCGTGGTAACTACACAAATATAGTTCTATAAAAATATCTTTCAGTTGTTTTTGTGGTTTCCTTGTTCTACCTTCAGACCACATGCCAGAAATTTGTAGAATTGACTGAACGGATCAAGGAATATTTAGCTGACTAGTGTATTTATGGCAACAATATACAGTCTTGGAACGCCAAAGCTCAATGTAAGCAGTCCAAAAATTGGATGCACAGCTTTGTTTGGAAAAATGTAACATAAAAAGAATTACACCACACCAACTGTAACTACGTGGACTTGATTTTGATGATAAGTTGCACATTGGATGTAAATCATCTGTAGTCTGCAACCTGCATGCCACCCATCAAGCCAAGTTAATTTGCAATGACTAACCAGGCAATGCAGGTCCTCTGTTTATGAAAGCCGATGCAAACCCTTCATGCAGTCAGTGATGGTAGGGTGAGCAGGCGAGCGCAGACCTTCGTGCCATCTCTTACTGTCTATCACACACCCCTCTTCCCACTCTAACCTTCCATCTCTACCTGTCTCCTCCTCCTCTGCGGCATTAGTGCATCAGAAGGGGGCCTTCTCAATTTCCCTCCTGCCCAGAAAAATCAATATTGGGAGGCGGCCTGAAAGACCTTTCACAGGAGTATTACAGCACAGCCCGGCACTCCGATAAGCCTCCTGTTACGTCCTCCCGGGACGGGGCTGGCCAGGCCCACGCTCCCCACCTGGGGGGGAAGGCATTCTGCTCTGGCCGCAGGGAAGAGCACCATAAAGGGCATACGTGGATCACAAGTCTATTGGTGTCGGCTATTAGTAACCTTAGAGCCCCTAACTTGTGACTAGGATCCTGTGCTGATTCCCACACACACTCACAGAGTGGGAGGGGATAAACACAATAAAGACAGCTTATGACGATAAAGAGCTTTGTCATGAATTCAAGAGAGTGGATAATGTGTGTATTTTTTTATGTTAATGTATGCTCCGACACAGAATGAGCATAGCAGAGCACTCCCAACCTTGTCTTCATGACCATAGAAACTGCATTATTCCCTCACACACATTGCTCTTTCTGGTTCATCAACACACCTGGACTCAATTGAAGAAATTCACACCCACATACCATCCTCACCACTATGATTCATGATGCAAATGTGAGAAAAATGTGCAAAACAGATCAGCCCAATACTCTGTTTGACACATGTTGACACATGTAGCTTAAGTTGTTGAAAGATATATTACAAAATGTTACAATCTCATGACTGCAGTCACTCAGAAAATGGAATGAGTCATACATTGATCTGACCTGACATACACCCAAAAGTATTTGATCTTTGATTTTAAAGCATCTTAACATTATGTAAATGTCCCTGTTTTATAGTGAGGAACTGAAAAAAAGATGGTGAGTTGTACTTAAAGTAGGTGACGATAAGGGATCAGCATGCCAAATACTGTGCCCAAAGACTTTTTTGAAAGGAAGTATTCAAAGAATAGTGATAGTGAAATGTAGCTGAAACAGATCACATCATTCAATACCACACTGCTTTCTGTACCAATACAAATAATGTTTGTGAAAGTGCAAATGTTCCAACAGTAATGTGTCATGTCTGAACCAAAAGTTCAGAAAAAGCATTCAAATCAGCTGATGCTACTCTAAAATGTATTTGTCAATTAGAATTGTTAATAAATTATTTTAAAGTAAAGAAAATAATTATCAGATGCTATAAGTGAAGTTATGCTGAATGAAGTTGAATTAATTATTGAATTAATAAGCTGTACAGTCTGTTTTTTCTAAGCCTGCTAGGCACCGAGCCTTAATCTATCAGATGAACACAGGCTTTGTTAAATATCCTTTGCACACAAAATAAAGAACAAACAATTTTATTTTTTTTAAGAAAAGGATTCAAACCAGTAAAAGGTCATTTTGCACATGTCTGCATTTAATTTCTTACACTATAAAATGCTAAATTACACTATTGAAATGCTAAATAAAAAGTTTTGTCCTGTAATTTGTGATCTTTTTGTATGTTCATTCACTGCAGAAGAAAATTGACATTTTGAAATAAAATATAGTTCAATGATAGCTTTGTAATTTTTTTTAAAGTAATAATGAACAAGCTTAAGAGTGATCCGTCTCTCTTTTAGGATATCTGCATTTATTTTCTCTGAGATATCTCAGATACTGCAGGCTGTATGCATTAGTTTTCAGGAAGATGCTCCTCAGGGAAAACCAAATTATATTTTATTCTCTTTTCTTTTCTTTAGCCAATACATCTACATATTTTTCTTTCTTTAATTTTCAGATAGAATTGGGAGGTTAGGAGGCAGATCATTTATGTGTCCATAGTATCTCAGACTTAACCTGTTTCAGTATCCAGCACAAGTTGCCATGGTGATAGACCCTAGTGAAACATGTCGATGAATCATTCTGTTTCAGCGAATTTGTTTTCATCCTTATCATGTCACATGTATGTCACACATAAACTTTTGATATCAGTAAGTCAACAGTGGAGTACATTGACTTGGATTATATGCATTATATTGCTGCAATTTAACTGTTTTGTCCAGTTACACAACTATAACCTTTTATTCATGAATCACTAATCATACATACATTTTCCAGAAACGCAAAATATTAGAGCCCTTTCTGAGCATTGTGATGTTGTCTCTCTTTATATAATCTACATGCTCATAATGTTGGCAGTGAATGCTTTCAAGCTGTTGCTACCACTCTACAGTTGCACGCATTGTTATTTCTGGAAAAGACCCACAGTTAAGTCCCTGTCCAAAGTGACTCCACTTGAACTGCTGTTTGTCTGACAGTGTCGTTTGCTCTCAATTATTTTCCAGAACTGTTATCTGAACCAGAACTGATGGAGAAACATTGTATCACATTTGTCTTCGCCTGAGACAAAGCACAACTGAAAACACATTTTTCAAAAATAAAAAACAAACCCCTTTTTGAACATAATTCCAAGTTGCATTCATGGGTGCATAAGGGACTGATCCATCAAGTGCACTCGCAACAAGAGCCAACACACTGTGGTCCAAGTTCAACTGGCGTACAGTCACAAAAACAAAACAAAACAAAAAAAGAAAACAAAAAAAGAAGGTCTGGTTGCTAAATGCTCTTCTTTGGTTTCATTGGTTTGTGCAGCTGGGAGTCGTCTGAGGGGAAGGATGGGAAAGCGGAAGCTCCTGGCTGTGAGGTATACCAGGGAGGTTATGAAAGCTGGTGTCAGGAGAGAGTTCTTGAGGCAATGTTTGTGAAAGTGATAGTTCTTCCACAGAGGCTGTCAGGGGGATTAGTTCATTTCCTGTACAGAATTGCCTCTCAGTATAAGGAAAGATATATGCCCCATAAAGTACCCAGATCCTTGGGGTCCTATCAGCTGTGCTAGCAGCGCCTAAAGTTTTACTTTACCAAGAACTTTAAGTGTAAAAAGTGCTTTTGGAATGTTAATTATCAAAGGGGGGGGGGGGGGTCCAGTTTAATTATCATTATCAATTTAACATTTGGCTTGCTTTTGTTTTGTTTAGGACTGCCTGGACTTTAAATATCTGTAGCTGCACCTGATTCATTTTTCTTTTTGTTTGTCTTTTTTCTTTTGCTCTTGCTTCTTTGTTACCAGTCCCAACAGTAATAAAATCTGTAATCAGTTTCCTCATACAGCAGTGGAGGGGAAACACCTAAAACCAAATGCTTAAAATGATGAGAGTGGGAATACTGCCAGAGTGTAAAACAAGAAGAAGAATCCAAGTTGGAGAACGTGTTAGGATAATTACATCGTGCTTCATTGTCTTAAATACAAGCCAAAACAAGTTCATTGCATTCTATTTTTTTAAAAAAAGAAAAAGCAAATGTGTTTCAAGGATTTGCTGCAAATATAAGTAAATTACCAGAAAGTAAAGAAACATCTAATAAAAGCATGCAGTGGACAATCTTTAAGTATACCATGACCTTAATCTAAACATTTACAATAATTCAGTAAAAGTATTTATATTAGAAATGTACTAATTCATTGTAAAAAACATAGAAACCAAAAACAAAAAAAAACTAAATTAAACAGTAATGTCAGTTACTTGGTTTGAGTCCATGTGTTTTACATTCATGTGTAGTCCAACTTTGAAATGATATTAATCGACAGCAAGGTCTGTTGCAAGTTTAAAAGCTACAAAGGCTATCAAACCAAAACCATACTTTAAAAAGAAAAGAGCATTTAATTTCAATATTCTGTCATCTGGTTTCCTTTCCCTTGTCCTTCTCATCTTTTTGCTGAGGGTCTCAGTGTCATTATTGAAATTATTACGACACCAGTGTTGTGTCAAGTTTTCATGTATGCTGTAGCGAGAGCACCATGACTGACCACTCAAAATGCTTTACAGTACAAGTCATACACAGATTTGGTGCCCCTTCCCCCAAATATCCCCTCCTGCCATATATAAATTGCCTTTTCTTGTCAAACACATACATAAATACAAAATGATACATTGGAGGTATTTGGTGACACTTGGATGTACACGACGGAAAAGGTGTCAGTCAAATCACTTACCTTTCTATTAGTTAACTGAGGGTAAAAAGGGTATCCAGATGTTCCATCTCAACTTTTCCCTTTTGTCAAGCCAGCTTTTTCAATGCTAAATGATATGGATATAACATGGTTGCCTAAATAATAATGTAATCAAATTTTGTTTTGTTTTTTTCTTTTCGAGTGCTAGAAAATATGAAGGCAAATACTGACAAAAAATTCCAGTTTTGCTAAGGAAGGAATGCTTGATCTTAATACTGAAACTTACTTGATGATTTTTTCCCCCTAAAACATCCAGAGGCTCAAACACTCACCACATAGTATGAAACAGAGAACTTGTTTTGCAAAGGAATTTCACTTATTTAGTGGGAATACAGAGGTGTAGTTTGACAGGTTTTTAAACTTTAAAACCTGCCATGGAAAATTTGTGCTTTTCCTTCAGGATACCCGCCTGCCAGCCTATTCATTGTGAGGTCTCCAGTCAGTAAAAGTCAGTGTGTTGTTGACTCTTGTCTTATTTCTTGCTCTGTCCCTTTCTTTCTTTCTTTTCCATTGAGGGGGACAACCACGATGCATGTTCAAAATGGCTGTGTTGATATCCAGTTGCTAGCGTGTAACCCTGGGCTTAAAGCCAAACTCAGCGGTAATGTGACGCAGTGTCCTGGAAGCAAAAGCTGTTCAATTCAGCTTTATTTGTATCTTGCCAATTCACAACAAAATCATCTCAAGGAACTTTACAGACATAATCAGTTAAAGCTAAATCATTGTAATCCATTCAAAACAAATCACCATTAGTCCAATTCATAACTGTGTTAATAAAGAATATTTGCATTTCTATGGAAACCAACGGATTCTGTAAAATGTTGTCTTTGATTCATTTGTTGCTGTACCAAAAGCCTCTTTTTTAAATTAATAACACCGTTACTTGAACAAAATGAGGCCAGTTATTTTGTTATCTTGAGAAAACAATGTTCCAAAGAATTTCAAGCATGTCAGCTCTCATCTTCCATAGAAAGAACAATCAGGTACCAACTAACAAAACCCAAAAAATATTTTCAAGCTCTTTTCGATCAACTTGCTATCTTGAAAAAAGTACAAGATTATTACGAGAAAGCAGATGATCAATTCCTAGAGATAATAAAATAAACAAGCTTGTTTTAATCTGAAAATAAGCTTTTTGATCTTGAGATAAATATGTGTGGGCATGGTCGCTCTCATCTTGTCATAGTAGTAATAATAATGTGTTAAAGTACATGCCCACATGCTCAAAATAGTGTCTCATTCAAGGTACAAAATCTCGGGATATTGACAAATGTGTAGTCTGTTGGTGTAGATTCAAACTGCTCAATCAGTAGCATTGTTTTACTATTCTGTATTTTAGAAGTTCCAATGGTTTTGCTGGGTTTGCATTTTTAAAATGTGTTTTTTATGCTTTTTATCCATTGCTAATAGTTCAACATAAATATAGGTTCCTTTGTTTTTGGTGGCTGTAGTTGTGTCTGTACAGATTGTTGACCTGGTACTGCAGTGCAATTTTCCGTGCAAGCGGACAATAAAGTATTATCTTATCTTATCTTATCTTATTCTCAGTCTCATTCACCCTGATCCTCAGCACTTCAGTAGGAGGTACCAGAACAACTCTTTCTTTAAATTCAGTTGCATAATATGTAAGCATTTTGGTGTGTGAAGGTGGTTCTGTGTAGGGGAGAGTTCATGTGGCTTTACCATAACTGAGAGGCATTTATATCAAAATGTGTGGTGTTTACTATAAAAGTCAGGAGCTCAACATCATCATCCATTGTTGCCATCTGCTACTATGCATGCTCAGAATGAGGGATTGAACTGATGGGAAGATTTGATGCAATCTGTTGGTTTCCTTAGCTTGGCAATTATTTTTTGGATTGTCTTATAAGTTCACAGTTATTATAAATTGAACTAATTTGGATTGTATAATGAATTTGTTTTAATTGGATTATAAATACACCACAATTAATTGGATTGAATTGCAGTGATACTTTGCAAAATGCAGTGATACATTACACTGGAACATCATGAGAACATGGATGCTTGCTGAACATATCTATCATCACTTAAGCTTGTTAGAGCGATTAAGCGATTAGACATTGAATATTTATATGTACAATTTTGAGATTGACACTGCAACATTTTGCACTCTGGATGATTATAGATAATTCATAATTCATGGCCTCCGGTGTGGATGGATCCTGAAGATATCGTTTCCTCACTGCAGCGTCAAGCCAGATGTTTTGCTTTTATTCTGCGTATTAATCTTATCTGACTTTCAGTTAAGAGACAGAGGTGTGTTGCCTCTGGCATGAAAAAAGCGCTTTATAAATAAAGGTTTTTGATTTTTTTGGAGGAGGAGGGAAAACATTTTTAAAAAATACCCATGTTTGTGTGTACCTAGCCTTAGTGTCCCCACTGTTTGCACTCTTTCTTCATCCTCCAAGAATCTCCCTTCACTTTCTCCCGATTCTCCAGAAATGTGATAATAAATCTTCTTGGTGCTGTTAACTGTTTCCACATGTTGGGTTGTTGTTTTGTAAAATCCTTCGTAGCTGATCATATAGCACTGAGAACTTTGCCATTTGTATATCAGACATAAAAACAGTGTTTTTCTTACTCATCTATAGCTCTGCTACTTTAAAAAATGAAAGCTGTGCTGTACTGGCAGCCATTTAACCAGGTTCCTTAATCTGACCCACCATGATGGAATAGAGCAGTGATAAAAGAAACAGCTCAGCCACATATCTTCCAAACATCTGTGACCAGCTGAGATCATTTGACTTGTTTGTGTTATGCCGCACGCAGCTGTTTAAGTCATGCCACAGTATGTGTTTTCACAGAGAAACAATAGTACAAATGCTGTAACTTGTCAATGAGCAATGGAGATGTCATGGCCTTCCTGTGCCAAAATCAGCATGGTGTACTATATTCTCTTGGTGTTCACAAAACAACTAATAATCCAATTTTATGGAAAATACATAACATTTTGAAAAATGACAGAGACATTCTGTCTGTATATTTATCTGATGAAAAGTGACAGACTTTTAAAATTGTTGGAATAAAATTAATCAAGCATTTGATTCAGCTTTCATCTCCATATATTTGGGATACCCCTTACCTTTTTTTCAAAGAAGGGGTGGGATAGGGGTTGTTTGCCTTGAGCTGTGTAACTATAAATTTGTTCAAAACCTGATAATCCATCTCGCTCCAGCATGATCTGTTATTTTCCTGAGAGCTACTTGTGATGTCAAGAATGTTCAACTTTCTCAGTCTTCAAGTGCCCTCTTAAATGTTCAGTGGCATTTAAGTCAGATGATTGCAGAGAAAAGTCCATGACAGTCAGCACTCCTTAATCTGTTTTTGGGCTCATTATCTTTCTACAGTATGGATCCTTCTCTCCATGAAGATGTAAACCAGCTGTTGTAGCATGACTTCTCCTTGGTCAAGGTGGAATCAATTTGGTGCAAGAGGACACTTCTCTTTCTACCCTTCACATATTGATGACAAGTCAGGACCTCATGGCGTCACCTTTTAACACACTATGTACCCCATTATGGTGGCCCAGAAGTAATACAAAAACCACAACACTCAGTACACTGAAAGTACCCAGATGCTGCCCTAAAAAATCTAGTGTAGAACGATCTATACTACTCGCACTTAACTGATGCCATATTGCTGACGTAGAGGAAGGGGCGGGACTAATACCAACTTGGTACAGTTAGGACAATAAATGTTAGCAGTTTTTAGCCAGTTTAGCAGATGTAAAAAAGTTATACGCGCTACAAATCATTAATGTTATAGTTTGTGTATGTTTATTTGGTGGATATTTTTGGCAAGCTGGTGAGTCACGGTAAAATGCTGGTCTGTCACTACCGGTAAGTGCTAAACATCAGTGCTCCATTTGGGTCAACAATTGAGACACACTCAATTAGTTACAACACAACAGAATAAGCCTCAACACTCCACAATTAGCCGTAACGAAAATTACACTGCATTTTTTTCTTTTTTTAAATCGCCTCTATTTGCTCCTGCGTTATACACACACAGCGCATGTGTCAGGTTGGGCCTGCATAGCTGATGCAGAGGCAGTGTGTGTGGTAAAAAGCGCAGTGTAGCAGTTCCTTTCCCGGATCTGCAGGTAGCGGTATTGCTGGGATTGGCCAGTAACTTTCGCTGTTGCACACTTTGTGCATAAGGTTGCCATGACTGACAGTTTCCAGCCCAAACACAATGCCCAATGCTATTATTTTTTCAAAATCAAAACCATTGTGTGGAAATCCGCCTGATCTGGCATCACTGTTTGTGCGGTGTAACTCTTGGAAATAATATTTAAAAAAAGAAGCAGTGTAACTCCCATTGGACAGACCGATGCAGAGTCTGCATCACTTTAGATGCCACACCGATCCACCTATCAATCTCTCGCTCCATCTTTTCCTCACTCGTGAACAAGACCGCTTGAACTCCTCCTACCCGGAGGGTAGTTGAGGACCATGGTCTCAGATTTAGAGGTGCTGATTCTCATCCCGACTGCTTCACACTCGGCTGCGAATCACTCCAGTGAGAGCTAAAGATCACAACCTGATGAAACTAACAGGACCCCATCATCTGCAAAAAGCAGATGCCTAGAAATTCTGTCCATAATCATGAACCGAGTCGGTGACAAAGGGCAACCTTGGCAGAGTCCAATCCTCACCGGAAACGAGTCCGACTTACTACAGGCAATGCGGACCAAGCTCTGACACTAATCCTACAGGGACCGGACAGCTCGTACAAGGGGGTCCGGCAATCCATACTCCCAGAGCACCCCCAACTGGAGTCCTTGAGGGACATGGTCAAACACCTTTTCCAAGTCCACAAAGCACATGTAGACTGGTTGGGCGAACTCCTTTACCCCCTCCAGGACCTTGAAGAGGGTATAGAGCTTGTCCACCGTTCCACAATCGGGACGAAAACCACACTTCTCCTCGACTATCCGACGGACGCTCCACTCCAGGACCCCCGAATAGAGCTTACTAGAGAGGCTGAGGAGTGCGCTCCCCCTGTAGTTGGAGCACACCCTCCTTCTTGAAGAGAGGAACCATCACCCCATTCTGCCAATCCAGAGGCCCTGTCCCCGCTGTAGAGGCGTGTCAACCAAGACAGCCCCACAGCATCCAGAGCCTTGAGAAACCCAGGGCGGATCTCATCCACCCCCGAGACCTTGCCACAGAGGAGCTCTTTAACCACCTCAGCGACCACAGCCCAAGAGATAAGAGAGCCTGCCCCAAGGTCCCCCTGCTCTGCTTGTTCTTCTGAAGGTGTTTTGGTTGGATTGAGGAAGTTTTCAAAGTATTCCTTCCACCGACCCAAAACGAGGTCAGCAGCCTGCAATCTCCACTGCTCCTAAGCTGCTGGATGGTGGACCAGAACCTCCTCGAAGCCATCTGGAAGTTGTTCTTCATGGCCTCTCCGAACTCCTACCATGCCCGAGTTTTTGCCTCAGCGACTCCAGCTGGCTGCCTCAACAATGTAAGTGTGGAACATAGCCCACTCAGACTCAATGTCCCCCGCCTCACATGGATGAAGCTCTGCCGTAGGTGGGAGTTGAAGCTCCTTCTGACAGGCAACTCCGCCTGACATTCCGAGTAGACCCTCACAACGCGTTTGGACCTACCAGGCCTGACCGGCATCATCCCCCACCATCTGAGCCAACTCACCAACAGGTGGTGATCAGTTGACAGCTCTACCCCTCTCTACATCCGAGTCCCCAAGACATGCGGCTGCAAATCCAACGAAACAACTACAAAGTCGCTCATCGAACTGCGGTCTACAGTGTCCTGGTGCCAAGCCCACATATGGACACTGTTATGCTTGAACATGGTGGTCGTTATGGACAATCCTGGATGAGCACAGAACCCCATGGGCAAAGTCCCGGCCACCTGGCGCTCGCCCCCGTGCCTCCCACTCAGGCCTGGCTCCAGAGGGGGGCCCTGGTGACCCGCGTCCGGTCAAGGGAAACCTGGATCTAATGCTACTTCTCATCATAAGGGTCTTTGAGCCATGCTTGGTCTGTTCCCTCCCCATGACATCTATTTTCCATGGGTGACCCTACCAGGGGCATAAAGCCCCCGACAACATAGCCGCTAAGATCCTCAGAACACACAAACCCCTCCACCACGGTAAGGTGGCTGCTCATGGAAGGGCCTACTGTTTGTGTCACTAAAATTGAGTTTAAAAATAACTTTTGTTCTGTTATTGTCAACAAGAATGCTCAAAAGGAAGTTATCAAAAAAATGGTACATTGGTGAAAATACCAGTGAACCCCCTTCATTTGATGAGCTTGTAGATAATTTCTATGGTAAAAATTACAAGCATTGTTGATGTCATTGCTCCCATCACGGTGAAAGTGATCACTGCCAAGAATGTTGAAAAGTTAAAAGCAGGTTGCGAAAAACAAAGTTGCAGGTTCACATGAGATCTATAAAGAGAGACTGAGGACACTCTCACAGCCTGACAAAAACTAAAAAGCTTGTTCATAATTCCTCAGCAATTTGTCAGCAAATGTTATTGATCCAAGTGTAGAGATGGAGATAATATAAATGAAAAACCAATGAACTTAGTTAAAGGACCAAGATAATTTTGTCTTGAAATTGCAAAAAAACAAAAAAAGTATTAATATTGGCAACATTTTCGATGTTAACTTAGGAATGCCTTTGTAATCAGAGGATAAATTGAAGATTTTGAAAAACCAGTTGCAATCGCAAGAAGAATGATTGAATTTCTAAAAATTATTTGATAATTTTGCTTGCAGCTGAATGTATGTTTCCTATCTGAAAGCTGGAGATACAAATTACATTTGGGATTTGGGTATTCTGACGTTAAGGTGTAATGAATTTCACATTTAAATAGAATCCTGCAGAAAGTGTATGATTTTGTTTATATGTTAAATTCATGAAGCAGCTAATTGCTCTGAATGAAGGGGTATCATGTCTTTAATGTATCTGTAATATTTTGGAGTTGTTACAAGGTTTTCATCGCATGATAATTAACAAGTAATATGTGGGTGAGGCACAGCCAGCAACAACATGTGAGCTGTTTTAACCTCAGGGATGTATATCATTCTTTGTCTATAAAAGTTTTAAAGTCTTTACACTGGCTTCCAGTCAGTCAGAGGATAGATTTTAAAGATCTAATAATTGTTTATAAATCCGAAAATGGTTTAGGCCTAGAATACATCTGTGATATGTTCAGAGAATATAAACCTGCAAGAGCTCTTAGATCCAAAGACTCAGGTCAGCTAGTCC
>JAOXYM010000010.1:10975364-10987585 GCA_028567055.1 Leptatherina wallacei | reverse complement strand
GAGGCAGTGTAGGGTTCAGTGTCTTGCCCAAGGACACTTCGACATGTAGTCAGGGGAATTGAACTGCCGACCTCCTGATTAGTAGACGACAGCTCTATCCACCTGAGCTACAGCCGCCCATATTATATATATATATTGATGAATATTACATGAAAATATGATATAAAAACCCCCCGGATTTTAGCCAAGGCTAATTTCCATCTGTTTTCCTCGGAAGAAATTTAAAGGCATACCGTATAACTTTTGACCCAAATATTAGCCTAATGTAAGTAATGATGGATGAATTCTGTGGTCAATATACAGTGTTTGATGGGTGTCGGCACTCAGAGGGGGCTGCCCTCGTCAGAAACCGGACATTGTAACTTGGCAGGAGCGGATCCGTCTCTCATGGGCTCTGCTTTGTGCTACTTTTTCCTCCTTTTTGATCTAAAGTTTTTCATGGCTGAACGAAGTAAGAAGGTGAAAACAGTATCTGAGGAGGCGAGAAAGCAGAAAAGGGATCGCTCCGGAGGAAAGACACGAGTAGACCTTGGCAAAGAATTTGCTGGTTGGAGTCTGATGAAAGAGCAGCGTGGATGAAAAACCCACTCTCTGTTTGCCTCAGTATTATTTGACTTGTAAATTAGCTGTTTACCTGTTGTGCAAACATACCAAAATGTGATTAACTTTTTCACATCATTCAGCCAGCGTTTATGCAAAAAATGGCATTAAGTCCTTATGATGTGCAGAATGTTGCAGTACACGTCTGTGTCTAAATGCGGCTAGTTGAAGCTAAACATTTCGCGCAAGTGATGCAGGTTTTCGTGCAATAAATGCATTTCCTATAATTCATGTAAATATCAAAGAAGTAACAGAATGATTAGCGACTGGCTTGGTTTAGTTTTATGGTTTTCATACGCTGTTCAACTGGAAGCAGTACTACTCTAATGTTCCATAAGCTACTATGCTGACGTTTTCATAACAACCAGGAAATAAAATGGATACATGTACAACTAGAAGCACTCAGTCACATACCTCCACCAGGGCCCTATCCTTCAATGGTGAAGAATCCTTTAATAAATTCCTGAAACCGAATTACTTCGCTATCAGCAGGTCAAAGTGGTCTGCAAACACGATTCTTTTGCAACACGTAGCAGGTGGGACGTTACAGGTTTAGCACCACTAGCGGCCAAAAGTTATACTGTATCCCTTTAAATCAAGGTTTAAAAATACAACAGGAAGATAAAATACTTTATAATCAGAATTGGAAAAAAAAAATATGAGCATATGTTACTGACATACCTACAATATATATTAACATACATCTCCCCATATCTACAGGGTACCATATCCAAACATCATTTCTATGTTGATAAGTAAGTACAGTCTTGGTTGACCTTGGCCATTTTTCAGGCGAGTTTTGAAATAGTTGTACGTGGGGCAATCTCACACTGTTTGTGATAAGCCAGATGGTCATGACAGTCTGACTGACAGTGGAAGTGGAAGTTGCAACATCTCCTCTCGCAGATACCTATGTAGTTACCTTTGCCAAGACACAGAGGTCATGTTTTCGGCAGTGTACGTTTGTCTGTCTGTTAGCAACATAACTCAAAAAGTAATGGACAGATTTTGATAAAATTTTCAGGAAACTCCAAAATGGTATAAGGAACAACTGATTACATTTTGGGGGTGGTCTGGATCGCTGCCTGAATCCAGGATTTTTTTAAACACTAGAACCACCAACATTCCAATACCCCCTAGATCCACCAGACGGGGTCATTTTGACACCCTGCCGATGCAGCATTTAAAAAAATTGGTAAAGGTGGCAAGTACAGAGGCCATTTTTTCCAACTTTTCAATCTTTTTTAACAGAGCGCTCATCAGCTGATTTTGATTTATTGCATCACACGAAGAGAGCGCAATAATGAACGGCGGGTCACTCTGGCATCGATGTAGCATCGGTAGAGGACACATGTTTTCAGTGCAGCCATGTCCAAATTGTTATAAAACACTACAACAGGCCATCTTCTAATTACAGCTCCATTTGAATATTGCCTCTGCATCTTGTTAAGGATGTCTAGTCTTCATTATTCTGCTACTGTTAATTTTTTTTTTCATTATGTTTTCGCTGGCGTCTGTCTGTCTGTCTGTCTGTCTGTCTGTCTGTTAGCAACTAACTTAAAAAGGTATGGACAGATTTTGATAACATTTTCAGAAAAAATCAGAAATGGAATAAAGGAACAATTGATTAGATTTTGGGGTTGATCTGAATCACTGTCTAGATCCAGGAATCATTGACAAACACATTTTTAAAAATTATGACATCATGATGACATCATGGTAGATGTTATAATCTGACATTGTTTGACCCGGATCATTTTGATATTCTGGATTTGGTGATCCAGAAGGTTCAAAATATAGGGGGTACTGTTGGGCCTTTTGGGGTTTTTCTCAGGTGACTGATCCAATGACTTGGCACAAGTTGGTGCTCTTTGAGTGCTTCTATTTTTTTCTGGATTGGGAGATTATTGCTCACATCTTGATGCAATTTTCTCTTTAAAAACATTTGTTTATGAGAAACTGAAGACTGATACATGCCAGCATTAAAGTAAAATAAGAAAAATATTCATTGAGCAATACTGTCTGGATTATTAGGCTTAAATCTTTAAAAAAGAACTCTCACAAATCACTTGCAGACATGTCGAGTGTCAGGTTGGAAGCCATGCCAGCAATCTTATCTTTCGCCTGACAGAATCATGGGCCTGATGGATTGTGAACTAATCTTAAGTGTGAAATTGAAACTTGCTGAGTTAACCACTTACAGTTGTTAATGTTCTTGCCTGTGACAATATGATTTGTGTTCAAAACCATGTGGTTATGTCTGAATGCCACTAAATGGTACTACATCTTATCACATATACAACTTATAGATAAGTGCATCCAAATAAAAAAGTTAAGAGGTTTGAGAGAAATTGTTGCCTTTTTTTAATGTTATACGAGAAGGAGAATCTGAATTCAGTGTGACATTTAAACATCCAAAATACATCAGCTTTGTCCAGAGAGAGTCACTATGGCTGTAATGCATATAATTTTATGAGGGGCACACAGCCAAAGAGAGGGGCAACAAGGGCAACGGCCATCGTGGTCCGCCGTGAAATTCCTGCCCTGTTGCCATATTGGTATACCATACTGATGATTGAAAACAGTATTATACCACCTAATATAGTTATCATGTGGCATAATTCTGCCACATTATGCCACATATTACACAAGTTGCCAATTTTTTGTTGCCTTAGATTTGCTAAAACATTCTTATTGGCTGTGTTAGTGTTTTCATTTTCACAGCTTTACACATGAAAATTCTGCATGAAGTAGCACCTGCAAGGTGGGTGTGAAAATTTTTCATAGAAATTATTTTTTGTTGATTTAAAAAAAAAAACTTACCTAATATTTTATATTCCATATACATCTAGAATAACTCTTTAATCACCATAACTCCATAACTACTTTTGAACACGGGACATTTTTCTCCTCTGGATACTATCTTCCTCAATACAAGAGCATTTTAATGAAGTGTCTTCTGATTAGTTGAATTCCTGAAAGAGGTGGACAAAGGGGTGTAGACTCACTCGTCTGGAAAATTACTAAATTACAAAAAATGCTGTTTTGAGTATGACAACACCTCAAATGTTCAACTCAGAATCTGGTACAGAAAATGATTGGGAACCGCATGACCAGCAGCCACATCAAAGATTACAGCCATAACTCTACAGTTCTGCACAAAATGATCCCACCAAGCATCCGCTGACTCTATTTAATCCAAAAACTTAGCTTGTGAACCACCACCGCTTGTATTGATCCACATAGTTCATATCAACAGTACAAGATGGTTAATTTGCCCTTATCTCCAGCGAACATAAACTGGATTCTTTAAGTTGGTGTCATGCTAGGTCTTGGTGGTGCCACTTATCACCTTCACTCTCTACTAAATTAGTCTTTTTTTTCTGTTGTTACTTTACTCCTTTGCACTTCAAGTACACAAACCAAGTTCTGCTATTTCTGTCAACCAGGGAAGACACATGTCTGGAGATGAAGACAGGGTGGTTAGGTATCTTGTTGCAAGTCTGTGGCTAATGCATCGTAGTAGGTCTACATCACACATTAAACTTGTAAATGTGACCTATGACTCATCAAAATTTCCACAAAAACAGGTATTCAGTTCAATTCAGCTCGAAAACATATCAAACATAAACAACAATCAGCCATAATATTATGACCACCTGCCCAATATTGAGTAGCTCATGCAGCCAAAAGCATGTTACCAGGACATTAGCAATAGATCTTTTGGACCCTTTGGGATGTAGGGCTGATGAGTTTACTTGCTTCAACAGATGCTATCAGATACTAATAGGTTAGTTTGAGGGAAGTTTGCAGGCAAGATGAGCACCTTAAACTCTTGTTGAGCCCTTCTTGAGCAGTAACATCTATATAAATGCCAAGATTCAAGTTTTACCAACAGAACATTGTATTGAAGCAAGAGGAACCATAATACTCAATTTACCTGACAGTGGTCACAATATTATGACTCATAGGCGTTTATTCTAGATAAGAAAACTTTTCACCTTCTGAGTATTCTTCTGTTGTTATTGTGTATGGTGTGGTGGGACAGGGAGGAGGATCACAGTCATCACAGTCACCACAGCCATCTGGATCTTTATTCTGTGCAGCTGTAAAGAAGTCTTGAACGAAGTCAAAGTATCGCTCTGTTTGCCACCTGTCTTTCCTATAGTGGCACTGAAACTCGAGCATGGTGGCGTCCTGAAAGAACGAAAACACTCAGGTCACATAAAAATCTATTCTCTTTGTGTGATCAAATTGAAAGCTTTAGCTTAAAGATGTGAATTACATTGAAGGCTAAAATCCCCAAATGCAACCTCTTCAGAATGTGCTTGTTAAAAATAAAATCTGAGAACAGATGATTGAGTAAATGGCCTTCATCATGCAAGCTATACTTGCCAAATGACTGTACAATTAGCTTCCATAAGGTTACAACTTGTTTAAAGATGTCTTTTTCTTTTTGTAGCCAATACATAATCTAATTACCTCTTGCATCTGTATAGCATTGTTTTAATAGATTTCAGCTTTAAATGTTTAGATAAAACTGTAAAACTGATAATTCTTAAACATAAATTTAAAAAATAGACTACATTTATAATTCTAATGGACAAAAAAAGACAAACTTTCTCACACATTGCCTGTTATCTAAACATTGTTCACAAAGCTTATGGAAAGAAATGTCAACTTACCAGGTTACCCATTCTTTGCCGCAGCTCTTTAAGCATATCAATGACTATACGAATGTCGTTTCTATTGGATGAAATGTTTCCAAACGTATTGGCTAAACCATTTAAACTCTGCTCCAAGTAGTACACATTTAATTTTACCCAACACTCCCCACCCTAAAAAACAAGCAAACAAACAAAAGACAAAGTATGAGATGATAATTTCATAAGTTCTACACATGACAGAGTATTATTTACACGGCACAATAACTATATAGTTGAGAAAAAGTTCATCACTGTCAATAGTGTTTTATTAATGTTTTTTTAAAACTGGGCATTTAAGTATGATCAGTTTCACACAGATTTGGCAAAAAACAAAAACTGAATTTGACTATTTCCCTTATTTATCCATGGTGCAATATCTTACCTCTTGTTTTGGAATGTATTCTAATGGAATTTTGTAATCTTTTGGAATATTTTGTCTCTGCAAAAAGAAACAAGTAAAACAGCATTAAACTGAGAGAAATAGCATTCAAAATAAAAAGTGACAATACATAAATACTTAAATATAGAATGAAGAGAACTGCAAACATTCATTTTCCATCTTTGTTAGCATTATTTGAAAATATTAGAAATCATAATATCATATAGAATAAATAGAACTGCTTTCATGTTCATATTGTGCAAATAAATAGAAATAAAACTGATTGTGAACTATTATAAAGCAAGGACGGTGGTGCTGTGCTTTATGAAAGTATAGTGTTCAAAGTCCAACCCAGTTTCACCTAAACTTTTGGCTACTGCAAAACAGAGATATATGAACAGAATAATCAGTTTTAAATGATCATAACGTTGTGTTTAATTAAAATTAGCACAAACAGAACTTAGAAATTAAATGAACTCTGAGAATATATGCTCCTCCTTTTTTTGCCAGCATAATGTTTTTATAAAAGAAAGGTCAGATTAAAGGGGGGGAAAATTCAAGTTGCATATTACCAGGAAAGACAAATACTGAGTGGGGTTGAAACCACTTGTAATACTGAGTGATATTTGTGCCCATGAGAGGTTTTACATTGTAAATACACATGGTTCAGTTTTGGGGAAAAACAAATAAACAGATAAGAAAAACTTTGTCTCTAAGTTGTCTCTAATCACCAACAGAAATTTTTGACTTTTACTTATAATACTTATATTATGTGCAGATGAGGCTTAATGAATGAAGCCTTTTCACTGATTTTCACAAAGTGAGAAAAAATTACCAAACTGTCAGAAAAGAAATAGTGTAATTTGCATTTTAGATCTTTTATTTTGTACACATTTCTGAACCAAAGTAATGGAAACAAAATTCAGATACCTGACCAGTATATTAATTGTTTTTGTATTTTTCTTCTATTTCACTTAATTTTCCATTCATAACATTTTTATAACTGCACATTTATTTGTGAATTTACAGCATAGAAACATAAATACTTTTTTTTTTTTTTTAATTTAAGAGTGAACTTGAAATGAAACACTGTTGGGTGGCCCAGAAGACTCAGGCATGTTTTTGCATTTACTGATCATTTATAAAAGTTTTCTTTTTTTAAACATGCATTTCAGAATATTTTACCACAGTTTGTTAATTTATGCAAATAAGCACATAATTAAATAATATCTTAGTTGCTATATTTATATTGAAAATATCACACAAATTGTAACAGAGAACTAATTATTTAACATATGATATCAGCATGTCAATTTGATAGTGATATCTGTATTGTCACCCCTTAACGAAAAACTTTTCCTTTAAAATTGAATATTGAGGCTTTTATAAATTTAAGGAATTTATAAACTTGACAGGTGAAATATGTGTATTATTCATATACTAATGTTGATTAGGTGGCTGCTGTTACAAAACAAAAACATTTTTTAAAGAATTTAATCAACTTATTCAAAATTTCATAAAATTCAATAAGAAATTTTGACAGAGGTTTTAGACAATCTTTTAGGTGTCTGTGTATATTTTGTATATATGTATATACTCTATATCTTACAGAGATCATGATCTAAGGCCGGATCCCATTTCCTCCCATTTTGGAGTTACATAACCGCCACTCTTTGATACATAACAGAAAAGGGGTAACAACTCTGAAAAATGAAAGGATAGGGGCAAGCGGAGGAATTGGATAAGGCCTCATTTAATGAGACATACCAAGGACCAGAATCTGTAGTCCAAATCCATGTCTGTACCCACAAGTAAAATAAAATATTTTAAAGAAGTCATTTTGAATCTCTAAACTTACTTTAACCACATTTTTTGCATAGTACAATATGGTTCTTCAGTAAATATGTGAATGCTAAACTGGCTTGCTTACAGTCCAGATAGTCCAGTCCCTTATTTAAAATCGTCGAAAAGCTATCAAACTAAAGAACAAGGAAGAACATTTTTGCTTTGAACAGTATTTGACTTCAGGGACTACAATTAAAATTTTGCTCAAAGTATTTACAGTTTAACCATTCCAAAGCCAGTCTTACCAAAATAGAGAGCTTAGAGATGTCATCCGTCACTGGGTTGAACTCAAATTTATCTGAATGTACCCCAAGCGTGATGAACAGCAGGAAATGGACACAGACATGTATCCAACTCTGTAGGTTAAAAAAAATAGCTTCAGTTGCATATTTGACATAAAAAAACTCTTTGTAACCAGCATCACAGTTGCACCAGAAGTGATAATACTAATGAAAATGTTGAATTGGCCAACAGTCATTAATGTTGCCACACCTAACAGCCACAGCTTCACAAAACAATATCCACATTTACAGTCTGCCATTGTGTCTACATAGCAGCAAAATGCAATAATCTGATCATGGTCATGTTTTTGATAAATTGGGAGTCTTGAATATATGCAAGGATCTATTTGGACCTGATGGAACCTGGTGTAAGAAGGGTCAGAATGAGGCAGCGGGAAGTGTTCTTGGTAAATATATACTGCACTGCATCACATGAAAGGGCAAGTAAGCACAAGATCAAATGAAAATCTCCATTATCCGCACAAGAAATAGAAAGTGAAAAAAAAAAAAAAACTTCAGCGGGTCAACATTATTCTTGAAGCAAACAGAGGTCCCTTTCATTCAGATGACAGAAGCTGCTTGGTGCTGCCACACAAACAGCTTTCATTCTACTTTAATTGGTCAGACCAGCATTTTTCAAACCACGAGAAACTTGTCTACACACACAGCTGGCGATCTGCCCACTTTTAAGACAGAGAAGAAAAGCGTGATTGGTAAAACCGTTCTTTGTTGTGACATGGAGGTGACTCATTCAAAATAAAGAAAAACAGTAATACTTAAGTAATGTTAAGTAATAATTTGGTCCTTTTTCCAGCTTTTAATAGAAACCATAAATCACACTGATAACAGTATTTAGCTATGATAGAACATGTTAACATGTCTATAATTTGAATCTATTAAAGTGACACCTTTTTTTTAATATTTATATATATTGCTAGTTGCCCAGTTCCAGCCCATGTCTGGAATTCTATACAAAATTAGCTCTGTGCTGGAGGGGAAAACACTGACATCCTAAATGATAATGGCTGGAGAATAGCAGCAACAAAAGACTACTAGTAGCGAAGATAAATATAAACAATCCACTTAAAAACTTTTTTTTTAGAATTTGGCTCTGCTGTGAGAAAGGAAAGGCTCTCAATTTGTTTGTAAGACCTCAAGGACGGACATAATGCCCTTTTTAAGAGGACGCTTAATGTAAACATAACTTCCCACGGTTTCTTTGAAGGCTCATTAGCTGACTGTTGTCATTCATTTGGCTGACCTCCTTACTGATCTCTGTGCCAAACTGACCACATTATGCAATTCTCTTCTTAATATAGATCAGGGCCAGTCAGGACTCTGTCTGAATCCATTCAACAACCTTGCATGTAAACCTGCGCTACTGTAAATAAATATTTCAAAGCATGTGCGATAAAGAGATCATAATTAGCTGAGCCATATAATCTCCAGGTCCTTACACTGGATTTAGTTCCATGGTTTATTTAAACAAGGCTACGCTTGCTCTTCTACTAATACTCGCTGTTCTCCTTCTCAGGGCACACATTCATAAATTTTCCCTGAAAGCTTGTTGATTTAGAATTTTGAAATCCTTTAGGCTGACGCCGCCACCCATGTTCCATCTCTTCCTATTTGTTGGTCGAAACTGAACCACAACAGGAAGAGAAAGGAACAATGATCCATCAACTGCAGGAAAGCAAGAAGGAAAAGCGGCATGTAAAGGGCAGATAGGATGTAATTAAATTTTGCCACAGCCTCAACTCATCATCTTGAAATGGCAAAGAGGAACAAGGTGAAAAGCTATATTTTGGGGGGAAGAAAACACAGATGTCTGTGACACCTTATAATTAATCAGCTGCGCCTGAACTGTGCGTGACAAACCATATTGGTTAAGTAAGAAAAAACAATGAATAAAATCAACGATGCCAAGACACAACTATAATATATAATGAATTCTGCAAAGCAAAGCTTGAAAGAAGATGCACAGAATGCTCACATGAAATAAAAGCAACAATTAACTGTCACATAACAATGCTTGCCACAAATTTACTCACAGTAAACTGTTGAGTTGTTTTACTATTATTTATGCTGCAAATACCTCACGGATGTTCTTTTTATGTTATATGAATAACATGGGGTTGGGTGAATGGCAGCCTTATTGACAAAAACTAAATCCACATGCTAACGTGATCAGGATTTTATATCCTAATAATTCAACAAGTCCTTATTTTAGCCTGTAGAGGAAAAAAAGAGATTTCAATATTTTAAAACGTCCAACTTTCAGTATTTTCTCTTCTTAGATGCTTACACTAGAATTAGAATTTAACTTGAGACTTTATGGGGTTTTAAGGTATGATTTCAGGAATGTAAAATCGGTGGTGGATGCTAATACTTGCGTGTAAAACAAACCTCCGACTGCACATGAATTTTAACTCAGCGCCATTCTCTGTTGTTACACTTCTAACCCTAATGGTCATCCCTGTGGCTTTTTTGTGAGAGCAAATAAAGCTAAGTGAAAACAGCAGTATGCACAGCAGGATGCAATATGTGTGATGAGTGATGACAGCGATTCCCCAGGTCTTGAAGAGACAGATTCACAGCACATGAAAACAACAGGCTTAAAAGTAATATAACAGGAGCTGCGAGTTCTGTCTACAAGCCAGAGGTTCAAATCTCACCGGACCTCCTGGTGCTGACAGGTTATGAAGGAGGCTGTCGGAAACATATTTTCATAAAAAATTGGTGGGAAGATGGACTACCCACTATGGAGCAACTAATTAAATTTTGATGGAAGTCCAGCCCTGCTATTTCTGTAGCATTAATGCAGTTCTGCATTCTAAAAGTGGCGTCTGCATTTTTAATCATGATACTCTTTAAAGTCTTAAAAATAAATATTATTACGGATGTCCAAAAAGTGCATAATTCAACATTTTTGTACATCGTTTAACGGGAAAAACAAACATGACAGAATGTGACAAAGTCAATACAATCTGATAACACGTGATGATGGCTATGACAGAAAAAAACAAAACAAAAACAGATTATCTTATGGCAGTATTCCCAGGGCTGCTCTACCACCAAAGTAGAGTTAATTGTTTCTTTCTCCAAGGCTGGCCTGATCTGTCCTCTGGTATTTAGGAAAATCAATTTAGGTGCTGACAGAGTCTGCTTGATTGCAACAGCTGCATATACGTTCCTTGTAGTCTACCCAAAATGTCTATGTTGTTTTTGCTCTGGAGAGTTCCAAACAGATCTACCGCTAAGAATTTCACATGTAAGACACACAGACTTTTCCTGTCTCAGCACCTTCTTGAAAACCTGACCTGTCTAGACTGTTGTTGTTGGACTTTGTAAAATGTCCCTGCCATGCAAAACAACATTTTCTTATGCTCCCATACCACAGCAGTTTTCAGAAGTGGTTTTACTCTTCACACTTGCTCTGGACAACATTTAAAGTTTCAGGAGAAGTTTTTGAGTAGGATTAGTTTGAAAGCAAAGCAAATTCTATTGGCAGCAAATATCAAGGGAAAGACTTAACTAGTGAATGAGAAGTGGGGTCAAGGTGGAAGGAACTGATGCAAATTGCATCAGTACAAAGGGAAATTTATACTATGAAGGAGCCATTTGTAAGATTTAAAAACGCTGGAGGTCTATGCAGTCAAATATTTAGTAAATGATCAAAACCACAACTGTAAATTTTTATTGACTATCTCAGACAATACACACTCATCAAGGGGCACATGCACTTAAAAATTTAGAGGGAAATTTTTACACAGGTGGCAACGTAGTATTTGTCCTCTATTTCTTTAAATCTTCTGACCCTTCATTGTCAGTTACATTAGTTCATTAAAAACGCACTTTGGCATATTTTCTCAGGAATCCACCCAAAAAAAAAACCCAGCATGCAGCTTGCGTTCTACCTGTACTCTGAGCTCTCTCCAGCCAGCAGCTCCAGAAATGTACATAATAAATGCCACTGCAATCAAACAAATCAGAAACACATACTTTTAAGGTTGGAAAGTTACAGAGTGTGTATTCAAGATATGATAAAGTGTAAAGAGACAATGCTGCCAGAAGCTAGCAGCTATGAAGCTTATGCTAATGCTAACGTTTGCAACTTATTTCTTACAAGCTTTTAATACCTCAGCACAATGTTCTGGTGTCTCAACCATGCCTTGGCAGTCTCTTTCTCTTCTTGACTCGTGGGTTTTTTAGAAACCATTTAAATATATGCATGGTAGTGTGGTGGTTAGCACCGCAGCCTCACAGCAGCACTCCGGCTTCCTACCACTGTCCAAAGACATGCACTCTAAATTCTCCCTTGGAGTGAGTGTGCGTGTGAGTGGTTGTCTGTCTCTCTGTGTTGGCCCTGTGATAGACTGGCGACCTGTCCAGGGTGTACCCTGCCTCTCG
>JAOXYM010000010.1:10905334-10924205 GCA_028567055.1 Leptatherina wallacei | reverse complement strand
GTGTGTGTGTGTGTGTGTGTGTGTGTGTGTGGGGGGGGGGGGTTCTTGAAATCCCTGCATACTGCATGCAAGTGTTGCATTAAAACAAGAGATTTAATAAATAACTGATCAAGTAATCAGTATCCAAAGTAAAGCCGAGAACAGGTAAGTGAGGGAATATCACAACTTGTTTTGACAATGAAAAGGTGAGCACTTATTTCTGCTTCATTTCCAGGTCATATTTGGAGGGTTTTTTCTGTGGAAAACAGTGAAACCAGAGAGCATCATGACGATGAGAAACAGTGTTAAAGAGCAGAACTTGACGACATCCTTTTGATCTGATAAAACCTTCTTTTTTTGACTGTGTAATACAATCAGATTATTATTAGGGTACAAAGCAGATCACATGATCTTTTGAAATTGTTTTCCTTCAGTTTTAAATCAGCCAGAACAGATATTTATTTAGCCACTTCGGGGCGGTAAATCATTTAATTTCATTAAATAGTTTCCTATTATATATCAAGGACTCATTAAGCATTATTAACATTAACTGACTTTCCTTTTTTTAAAGCTTTGTTTCCAGTGTCCACTAACTCATTGCTGACTTCTGGCAGGTGGAGCTGAGGAGGCAGATCTTTGAATAATTATTATTTTTGTTGCACAAGCAGCTGTTGGCTTCTTCTGAAAACAATTCGGCCAATAAGTTGACACTACATTTGGATTTTAGGGGTTAGGTTACAGCAGTGTTGGACTGTGTTCATATTTATGGGCTCATCTGCAAAAAATTAAAAGTACTTTAAATTTCCATGAGCTTTAAGTGTGTGGTCTAGTTTTTATATATTTGTGGGTTCTGAAAACTGGACCCTGATTATATTTGTGGGGTCTCAGCTTTGAGGGGGCCAAAATGGAGAATCCCACAAATTTAATTTGTAGATCATTTCAGAACATGGTAAAAGCTTAGTGTTAAATATTCAGTCATACATTATATAATTGACATGACCCCGTGAAGATTAAATAACTAGAATGTGTGATGATGTCTTTTTTCTTTACTTCATTTAGGGGGCTAAAAGTGGATAGGGACCAAACTCCAGTTCTCATGAATCCAAAGCTGTTTTTATGAGGCCAGATCAGTCTCAAAAGTAATGAACTTACGTAGAGTTTTTCACGAATGCACATGGTCTGGTTCGCAGTTGTATTTTGGACTCGGAAATGCACACGCTCTGTTTCACAAGTGTAATTCTGAGGCAGACTTGTAATATATATTCACAGATCATACGAATTGCTGAATGTGCATTAAAAACTGCTTCTCATTTGTGAACATCGCTGCATTTGTGACAGAAATCTGTGTGGTCAATTTTGAGACTCCCTTGACTTCACAGGTCAACGGACGTCCCCATTGGCTGATGAAGCTGTCCATAGAATTTATGATTCTGATTGACAAATGAATCAGTTAAGCAGGTGTATTTTGTGTGTATGTGTGTTTGTACCTGTGTAACTCAGAGTCTCAATCAAAATCTGAATGATCTCCTCCCTCATGGAGCTGCAGACTTTAGCTGCATAGTTTAGAGCAAAACAGCCACTGTGATCTCGAGTCCGCAGATCACTGGTTGACAAATGAAAAAGCAGATGGAACAAGCGTTGGTCCGATATCTTTTGCACCCTGGAGAAGTTCACATATTGAAAAACTGTTTTTCCTTTGCATCCAAAGTCTCCTTTTGATGCATCATCCTTCTTACACCTTCTGTGTTATAAAGATATAAACGTCCTTACGCTGAATGTCCCAGTAGCTCCTTGATCACCTCTACGGGTCTGTGTTCCCATGGCAACCACATCGCAATGCCCTCAAACAGGTCAATGTCTCTGATAGCAAGCATCACAGCCATTACACCGTCACTGTTTGGAACATTCACATTCACCCTTTTCATCTGAGTCTAAAACACAGAAACACACACATTTCACAACAAACAATTAATACTTGAGTCAGAGAAAGACAGGGGAGTGAGCATGTGCAGCGAGTTGTGATGAAGGATTAACTGGCCTGAAATACCCCAAACCAAATTGATGTGGGTCTTCATCACCTCATCATAAGTACTGAAAAGATAATGGAGATAATGTCTTTTTCAGACCCTTATAGTGGAGAAACTATATTTTGCCTCCTTTTAAAATCACATGCAGCAGTAATACATTCAGTTAGAATAAAACACATAATATAAACAGTTCTGGCTGTTGACTTGTTTTAGCAAAGCTACCTGAGGACTAAGTGTCATATTTCCAGGCACACAGCCCCACAGGGACACATTAACAACTGCATGTGTGTGTGTTGGTTTGAGATTATTTCAAATCAGGAGTGCATTTTCACATCTAATTCTTCCAAATCTAGTTTTTCCCCCTTCTTTTTTTTACTTTTAATTCAGTGCCAAGAATCCAAATCCTCCTGTTACTTTCATTTGGATGAATCAGAGTCACTGATGATCATTTATTGATCTGTTCAAAGTTGGATAAACATTTACAGGAAAGGGTTGTTGTTGTTGTTGCTGCTGCTGATGTGTTCCTGTGATCAGGGAAATCCTCAATCACTCCAGTGGGACTGTTAGTGGGTGTGTGAGGGAGGCAGGTTTACCAGCAGGTACTGTAAGGAGTGTAAGTCTCCCTGCCAGGCAGCCTGCAGCAGCTGTGCTTGGGGGTGCAGGTGAGGTCTTGACATCCACCCCACCACTTTTTCCTGGAGCTCTGGCGGGCTTACATGGAGGGCTGTCTGCTGGTTGCGGTCACACAGCGTCAGATCAGCCTCAGTCCTTAGCAACTCCTTCACCACCTTTAGAAAGCAAAAAAAAAAAATACTCAACATTTTTATCCTTTTATGAACATTTCTATTTAATAAAGACATCCTTTTTTTAAAACATGTCAACTTTAAGACGTTAGTGAACTCTATTTATTTCCATTCACAAGGGGAGTCTCTCTCCTGTGTTTTTGTGATGTCATGGGCTTATTGTGAAGTCATGGCTCCCCATGGAGGATGCAGAAGAGGTGCTAAAGGAGTTCAGTGGCTTTCACATGCACGTAGCACATGTTATTGTTACTGAAGGGAAAAACACTCACGTCACATGACAGGATTGTTTTGTCGCACCAGCAGTTGGTATTTTTAAGTGAACAATGTGCTGATCTCATATAGCTAGGATACTGATGCTTAACCCAGGAAACAATAATACACAACCTAATGCCTAATTCTATTTCTTACAGTGCAAACACACACACAGACACACCTCACTAACCTCTGTCATGTTGTAGCGACAGGCGATGATAAGGGCAGTGCATCCTCGTTCTTCTTCATCTTCAGGGTCGAAGGCCTCCAGCTCCTCTTCGCTCTCCACATGAGGTCCAGGGCTCATCACAAAAAACATTTCATCATTTTCTTCCTCATGCTCTCTTTTCCGTCTCTCATCATCACCTTTCTTCCTCCTCTTATTCGTCTCCATAGCTCACAGGATCCCAGTCACACCTGTGTGAGCAGAGGCCAAAGAAAGGAGCAACATCTGAGCTTGAGGAAAAAGAAAAAATAGTCATTTCTCTGCACCCTTTGATGTATTTTCCTCCAGGTTCATTCTTTCAGCTCTGTGTTTGGCAGCCTGTATGTGTGTGTGATTACTGCTGTGATGTTCGCCCTGTGATGTAACTCTCTAATGACCCACTGGTCCCTAAAGGGACTACACAGAGGCCATGATAGGAAATATTGTCTCACATTACAACTGCACATAAGACACCTTCCCATGTATTAAATGGGCTAAGCCACAGATGTTTTTGTACATATTTACATGCAGGAGCTCATGGGTAAAACTCCAATCGCTCTTAGTTTAGCATTTATAAGCTGAATCAAGAGGGACCAACCAGATCCACTAAGGTTTCATGTGCTTTTTAATGTGCTTTGATGTTGATGATCTTTCAAATTGTGTGTGTATTTGAGATGTGTGAACAATACAAAAGTGTCTTTGGTGACCCAAGTCGTCATGGATTGATGTTTGACATAAACTAACAGAGCAACCGTTCAAATGGCTGAACAGCAACATGTAAAAACCAATGAAACGTATGAATTAGGCCAGCGTAGAACATGTAAAAAGAGCTCTTTGGTTATTAAATAGTAGCAATTGTTACATTTAACTGGTGATTGTCAGAAGTTTTAAAATGAAGACCAAAGAACATAATTTGCAATAGAAAGTTAACTTGTTTACTTACTGTTTTATTCATTTCAAGACGATCTAACTAACCCAGCCATTGGTCTTGTCCAAGCTTCTGTGGGCACAAACAAACCTCTGATCCTTCTTTTAAAGACCACACATTTGAGTGTGTCCTCTCTTTCTTTGTTTTTGGTCCTGCATGCTTTTTACCGTACGTTTACACTTGGTTGCCTTGGAAACAGTCGCACAGACAAGCAGGCTATTTGTTGTTTTTCTTGCCTGCCATATAAAGACTGGATGAGACTTGAAGTATATTTTTTATTAGTTTTTTTATTTCATTTTCTTCTTTTCTTTTAGGTTAGATCATTTACTCAAGTGTAGGGGTGAGCTTAACTTGCTTTTTTTTCACTTATAAATGACAAATTAGTTTAAAGGAACAGGCTTATTTTGCTCCTTGTATGGGACAACTTTAAATAGAGATGGTGGGATTTTTAAATATTAATCATAACACTTATTGGGACTAAATTCAGAAAGTGGTGGTATGTATGAATGATTGGAGCTGAGAGTTCAGGTGTGAGTTGTTTGTACAGCTAGCTGAGATGGCATTTAACATTGCTTGTTATCATTCAAATCAGTTTATTCATATAGCCCCAATTAGCAACAAAAGTCACCCAGGGGCACAGGAAGTAAACAAGTTCAGTAAAATTCCTTTTATAAACAGTTCAATTTAATGTAATACAATCTGTTCATATTCCAGTTCAATCCAATTCAGTATAATCAATTTGAGTCCAATTCCTTGTAATTCAGTTAATCCAGTTTCATTAGAAATCAGTCCAATTCATTCTGATCCTGTTCAATTCAACATATCATCCAAGTCAAATCAATGGAAACAATTCAAATTTTCAATTTAATCCAATTCAAAATCCAGTTCAATCCATTATTACCCAATCAAATCCAGTTCCGTACAACCATGGGCCAATTCAATCCAATTCATTATAATTCAATTCAATCTAACATATTATCCAAATGAAACAAATTCAAAATCCAAATTAAATCAGTTCCACTGGCCTATATCTGTGGAGAGTACAGACATCAGAGAGAGGACAGGAGCTCATGCATCACAGGGGGTCCTTCAGCAGTCCACCCCTCCGCAACAGTTGACCATTTGTCTAAATTTAACAGTCAAGTATTTGATGGTGGTTACAGAGCTGATCAGACTGCCAGAGGCAATGTTGTGTCAGGGGGAATTTGGAGTGAACCGTATCAACTACAGAGATGCTCATCTCAATGATTTGCTTTTATCCGCCCACTCTCCTGTTAGATTCCCTCTAGTTGTTTGTCATGTACCAGCAGTTTAGAAACCTGGTTTCCTGTAAACACTCTGTGAATAGATTTCTTTCACATTTGCAAGATTAAATTAGCTTCCTTGGTAAGGTCTTTCAGTGTTAAGTGTTGTTGCCTCTGTGTACAGCTCTTTCCTTCATAAGTCCTTCCTGACTGAACGTTTGTGAGTCCTGGAGGGGGAGAATATCTCATCTCTATGTCCGAGGGAAATGATTTGACATGCAGGGTTTTGAACCTATTCAGTCCATTTTTCTTGTTTCTAAGCTTTAAAAAACATCATATCACATGGAGCCACACAAAGGTGAGAAAAACATTAAAGCCTTTGCAGATGAGTCATCTTTAGACTTATTGATTAAAATGAAAATGCATTTTGACTGAGCTCAAAGCAAGCTGCAGTCAGAGATGCAGCTTTTATACACTTCAAAAGGCACAGCAAAGTCACACTTTCACCTTCGTTAGGGGAAAAAGACTTTAATGTATTTTAAAAGGAGAATGATATGCATACAATGGAAAAACAGGTTTGCCTTATGCACATTAAACTTTGTGCTTTTTTGGTTGATTTTTAAGTACATTTAATGAGTTATTTTTCAATTAAATAAAGAAAACAAGTAGAACAATTGGCAAACTGGACCAGAAGAAATTAAAGCATGAGTAACAAAGCATTACAAAAGAACTTTACTACAGTGCAGATGCAAACATAAGCAGTTTTTACACTGCAGTGATACACGGAAGTCTTTAAAAGTCTTGATCCATGCCTCATTTATTTAAATGTTGCTTCCAAGAAGCCAGACCTTGTTGTCTTTTAAAGTAATGACGAGCAGCAGTTCTCCTGCATATAAGTGTGCAGTATGAAGCGTGACCTTAAAAAGCTGAGGAAACTAGACAGGTGGAGGACAAAGAAAGTCTGTAGCCTTAAAAACATCATCTACAGGCAACAAACAGCATTTGAATTGTCTTTATAGAAAATAGAATTCCATTAAAGACTTGACACAGGACCTGAGAGATGCATCTGACCCTTTAGCAAAAACACCTGAAGCCTCATCAGAAATGGTCTCCTTGATTTTTCTTAAAGAAGAAAAGCAAGGAGTAAAGGCTGAGGTATGCCAAATGACTCAAGAACTGGACAGAAATTTTGTGGCAACAGGTCTGATAGAGTGATGAATCCTCCCCAGAGGACAGACCTCAGCATTATTGAAGTAACGTTGGATCGTCTTCACAGAAAATGGAACAAAAGGCAGAAAACAGCCAAAAAAGTGCTTTGGAAAGTTCTTCAAGAAGCCTGGAGAACCTTAACTTCAGACTACTTGAAGAAAGTTCAAGCAAGCTTGTCTGAGAGGGTTCGGGCTGTGGTGAAGAATACAGCAGATAAGACCAAAGATCACTTTCAAGTTTGATTTGTACTTACCACTGCACATATTTCCTGCTTTTATCTGGACATTTATAAAAAAAATTAAAAAAAAGGTTGTTTAGTGACATATTGTTCACGAATTTCCACTGGGCCTCAATAAACGTGAACTAAAGAAGAGGCATGTATGACTTTCTAATAAGCCTGCAAACCAGTTTTAAGAAAATCCACCTGTGCATTAAAGAAATGAATGTAGTCTGATCAATTTAAATAAACGCAAAAGTATTTTAGTTAGTTTGTTTATTTTAATCTATATAATTTATTTTAAAAAAAACATCATGACACCTTCTAAATCTACATGAAATCATAGTGGAAAATAAGGTCCAGCTATAATAGTTCAATTTACTATTCAAGGTCATTTATTCAAATTCAAGTTAAAACGTTTTTATTTTTTATTTTTTTAAACTATGGAAATACTGAATTATATGAAAGAGCTTACGCTCTATGTGAACACTAGATGGCAGTGTTTGACCATTTTTCAGAGAGAATTTCATTCTGATGCAAAAAGACTGAACCTGTCTCCAACTGCATCAATTCATACTTCCATTAACACACACACACACACACACACACACACACACACACACACACACACACACACACACACACACGTAGTACCAGTCAAAAATTTGGTCACACTTTCCCAATGAATTGAATCCAATGGAAAAATGTAGCATATATGCTATATATATATATATATATATATATATATATATATATATATATATATATATATATATCAGAAAGAGGAGAATGGGCATCAGAGATGTTCTTTCTTTTTCAGGAACACTGACTTGAACATTTTTACATCCACAAAATGAAGGTGGATGTGGAGATCCTGACAAAATGTAGGATTAAATAAATCTAGTTGGGAGAAATTAATCAAAAACCAAAACTACGTACTTATTGTCTGCTAAAAAACGCATTTGATAGTGAATAAATATGTAGCATATGATTTATCTAAGAGCCAGAGATCTCTGTGTGCACAGTTTTGCTCTGGGATATTGCCAGATTGAAACAGGATGTTACACTGAAATTGAAAAGGATCAAAGATAATACCCTTACTGTGAACTCAGGGAAGTTGAGAATGAAATCCACTTTTGTTGTATTGTCCATTTTATGATGATTTAAGAAAAATAACTTTTTGACAAAATATCAAAAAATGTAAGTCTGTATTTGGAGGGAGATTTAATTAGATGTTTATTTGACAGCCGAGTGTTTGCAATGTTCAATTATATAAAGCTTGGAATAAAAGAAAACAGGCAACTTATGGATGTTAGTGGCTCTGACGATGGGTCATACCAGAGTTATTATTATTATTCTTTTTTATATATATAAATATATATATGTATATTTGTATGTATATGTTTATTCATTCATTTTGGTGTGGTGGATCAGGAGAAGTGTTATTTGTAAATGTGTCTAAATAATCCCATAAGGGATGGGCTGTGTTAGACAGCTAGACACATTCATATAACATATTTACAGTAAAAAAGTGCAGGTCTGATATCAGGTCAGATATTTTAAGTTTTAGAAATGTAGCTCATTTATTTAATCTAAGCGGCAACCTCTGGTTGAGAAATGTGAAAGTGCCAAAAATTGCAGTTCCCCCCTCATCCGCTAGGGGCTGGCTCTAAAAGGGAGTCAATCCCCATAGACTCCCATGTTAAAAGGCCAACTTCACAGCAGAATTAAACATGTTTACAGCCTGGTACAAAAAAAAAACATGTTTACAGCCTGGTACAAAAAAAAAAACATTTTAAGTTTAACAGATCAAGGGTACCTTCATGACAACTGTGGGGGGAGTGAATTTATTTATAACTCATTAGTTTAGATGTCATTTAATCTTGAGATTCTTTGTAATTATGTGGTGTATCCTTTTGATTGACAGGTGCCAGATATCCAGCAAAAGGAGGGAGCACAACCAGGGTTTTGGCCAGCTAACAGCGCGCCTTAGACCGCCTACCTCCATTAGCTCATTAGCTCCGTGTTAGCTGTGTTAGTTTGTAGCTACAGGCAGTTCAGAGTTTGATGGGTGTCAATCATCCATCCCCATGCTCACAGCCCCACTGTCAGCATCACCTCGTCACTCATTTTTGCTTTTTCCAGGAGTGTTGAGACTTGTGACGCTGCCAAGGTGGCAAAGGTGGGAACTTCCCAAAAAGTTTCTTTTCAGCTCTTCAGAAACCTACGGCCGGCGGAAGGTTCGTCCATATCTTCAGTCACTGGTTTCATCAGTGATTGTGATTTATAAAAAAACTAAATTTGGAGCAAATCTTATAACAGAGAAGCACTGTGAAACTTTATTAAATCATTCTACTTGTCAGTATATATTTTCAGATATATGAAAATATAAAGCTGATCATCTGAGTAATTGAGTTGTCAGTGTTGCAGAAGTTCTAGATTTACAGGTTTGTGAGATGTTTTGCTTCATAGCGCCATAACTGTCACCTTTAGTTAACCCTAAAAGAGATGCTGGTATCTGTCCTGTATATTACAATCTTAGTTATACAGTCTAGTTCTGTTTTGCTGACGCCATTTTTCCTGAAATTCTTCATCTCAGTTAACCCCCACGTGGTTCAAGTACATCATACATCACAGAAACCATCAGAATGAGTGTAAACATGCTTAGGTTTTCCTATTGATCAGATTTTCCTTCTTGATCGGATTGAAAATTAATTCTGATCAGATTGAAAATTCATTCCGATCAAGACCGATCGGATGAACTGAGGAGTTTAACATGACACATTTTATGCTAATTGAACATTCAATAGGATCAAAATAGTTGCATGTAAATCTAGCTAATGCGTTCCTCTGCCCTACTTTTGCCAGCGCATGTAAAACTGTCTAGATCCGCCACTGGAGGATCGAATCGAGTGAATGGTGGCAGTTACGAGAGAAAACAGAGAGGCGAGGCAAGATTTGACCAGGTTTGAGGGAAGAGGATCAAGGTGACATGTGAATGACTTGGATTTATGGATGAGGTCAGAAATTTCAGAGGCAACAGGGAGCTGAAAGTTGGAGAAGGGCTGATAGGGTTGGAGAGGTTCTGTTGGAGAGAGAGGCAGTGAATTTGAACATAAATGTTGGTGAATAATGTGAATTTTCTCAATAACTATTTTTTTATGTGGTGTAAAGGCAACAAATATTTCAGGAAATTAAAAGCAATGTGAAAAATTCAGGAAAGCAATTTTATAACATATCTCTGATTCAAATCTCAGCATGAACATATCTATTTTAAGACCATGATAATATTTTTGGTGGTGATCATACTGAAACATTTGAATCCTTGTGACCCATTCGGTTTTGATAACTTTTCTAGTGACAAATCTACACTTTATTTTCATAGTATCCTGCAAACGCACCGTAGTGCTGAGAATTAGGTCTGTCGGTGGACTGGACCCCCCCGATGTACAGGATAGAGAGTCTTCCTGTTTCAATGCTGCTGATCAGTGATATGGATAAATGATAACGGGCCACTGTACCATATGATAACCTGACTGACTGATAACCTGATAATGTAAAATCAATTGAGTGAGAACGTCTGAATCAGGAGCCCGCTCAATGCGAGCGGCTCATTGGCTGCCCAGTGTCCTATTTCTTGTTAAGCTGAAATGCTTAGATTTGTTTTTAAATAGGTATGTTTTTTTATGCCTGTATGCCCGTAGAAATGACTGGGAAAATGAGATGTAGCGAATGCCAAAATTTCAGTGCCCTTTTTGGGAAATGCTATGTTTTGCGCTTTGGACCAACATACGTATTACATAATTTGGAGTGAGACTGGGTTGATAAAAGACACCTTCTAGCTCTCTGGACTCCATGTATTAGTTCATTGGTGTGTTCATTAGAGTAAAGCTGTATAAAGTAGCTTAGCCAAGAAAAAACTAACCTGCTCCATCTTTTGCTCTAATCCCTGATGTGTAGCTCTTGGATGCATTTGGAGATTTATTTCTCTTGCTCTTCTGATTTACCTTCAATTCCTGGTAATACACTAAAATGTAAAAATTTCTTCCAGCCAACTGTCTGCCAGGGTTCATGCAAACAAGTTTAAAGTTTAGATCCTAATAAGTATCCGAACAAAAAATACAAACAAAACACATCTGTCTCTAGGCCAAAAAATTTAGATTTTTCTGATTGCTATAATTTCACTCATGATTAGGAAATATTCCTAAAATTAAAATAAAATTTTTTCCATTGTTAGTACTGATTACTCACAAAGAAGCAGGAGTTTTTTTTTGTTAATCAATTACTGATTTGCACGGGCAGGCTTACTTTAGTATTTGCCTTTTATATCTCCATCTACCTATCCAAAACTTTCAGCTCAGACATAGCTAGCATCCAGTTTAAGTCACGTTTCCACGGGATGATGAATCCTTGGCAGGTAATTCCCTGATAGACTTTCTCTAATACCTCACGTTTGGAACATTGTGGCCGAGGGTGCCTCTTCACTTAATGAACACTCACATATGTCTATACAACTCAATCCTGATTAGCATTTGGTAATCCTGTTAGATTTGTGCCAAAGGACTTTCAAGGCTAGACAACCATCGTTCTTTTTTTTATCTGAACAAATGGCCTGTTCTTTGAGCGGGTACAAGTCTTGCTGCTAGACTTGGCATTTGCCCCAGGCACATGGCTTTTACATATGGTACTCTGTGTGCGTGACCCCATTTTTACTTGCTGTGTCACCAAAGCTGTTGGTTACATATGTTACACCAAATGTAACAGTTGTTGCAGCTACAGTGCCCACATAGTTGGCAAAAACACAATTCTATGGACCTTATGACAGCAACACTATCCTTGAAATGAGGCCTATACATCTATTTGTATTTGATGCTCCTCTTGCTTGGCATGTAATTTGCTGCCTTTATAAAATTTTGGGAATTATTTAAGACAATGGAGGTATGAACAGTTTCTTCTTTGAGTATAAGTCCAAAAGGATGTAGAGTTGGTTCTATTAAGGGATGCCCCCAAGTGGTGGCCATGGGTGGCCAATGCCACCCTGAACAAAAAGCTGGCCAGGAGAGGGCTCTGGGCGCCCTTGCAGAGTGATAATTAAAAATGATCCTGATGTCTATAACATTCACACAGAAGATGAATCATCTAATAGTAGCAGCAGGCTTTGCTTCCGTTTAGTTAGGTTTTTGTGTGTCACCCCTTTGTGTCTTTGTGTTCGGGCTGATCAGCCACTATTTAAGTTTACCCTTGTGTGTCATTAGGCAGGAAGGTTAGTTTCATTTGTTTGCCCAGTTTGTTTTGGTATTTTTTTACCAGTTATTTGAGTAGAGTTAAATTACGTTGACCTCTTTTATGGCCTGATTAATGATTTATTTTGTAAATTGTTTTGGATTCTTGTTTTTGGGTTAAAAATTAAACCCCTTTTTGAACTTTAAAACTGGGCTTCACCGCTCGGTTCATCACAGTATTTAAATGATAAAACTTTGTTTTGTTGATCCTTTGTTTTAACCCCTTAAAAAGCAAGGCATGCTCAGACAGACAGTGCCATAAATACCACACAGGATTACACTAGTGACCTTTGTGACGTTCTTGATCAGTTTTGATCATCTAAAATTTTTGAGGTATCTAAGAAAAGGCAGAGGAGCTAATCTTCATTGTGGGATAGAGTATAGATCTTAATCTGATGCCAGGAAGAGGTTTTGAGGATTTTCCATATCGGCGACAGATGAAGACAAAACAGTCAAATGTACACTTCAAAGTTTGTTTTTAAAGAAAAAGTTTGGAACTCTGAAAACATGCAGGCATAAAGTATATGCTCCCATGTTTAGATTATGAAGCACACATTGTCGATATCCTCCTGTGAAGAAGGTCTCTTAGCTCCACTCCCTAAACCTCACCTTAGCCACCACCACTAGAAGCCTAATCTTAGCATTTACGTTAACCCAATTAGCCTTCTCCTCAGCCATTATCTTGAGTATAAAACAGGAGAGCACAATGTGTGGCATTTAGAGTCAAGATTTCTGTGTCATGCTGGCACATGAGCATTGATACAAGCATCTACTTAACAGCTTACTAGACAAATGTAAAAATAAATATTCTTAATCCGACAAGTGCTCAGGAGCATGTTAGCAAATAGAAGATTTTTATTTTTTTTACTATTGCCTCCCAATATTTTATTACAGTTCCTAAAAATTCAACATAGATGAGCAGTACAATAAGCCAGAGCTGGAACAACAATATGTATTTCCAAAATCCTACTATAATAGGACATTTTTATACTAATCCATGAGGGCTGCATGGTGGTGTGGTGGTTAGCTGTCACCTCACAGCAAGATGATTCGAGGTCTTTCTATATGAAATTTACCCTATGGGTACTCATGTTTCCTCCCACAGTCCAAAACATGTTTGATGATTCTACATGGACCCTTGGAGTCAGTGTTCATGCTTGGTTGTCTAACACAGTAGGTTAGTAGGTTAACACATTTATATATATATATATATATATAAAACTATTTGGATGATCTACATGAAAAACTTATACTTATTTTTGTTTACATGTCTTTTTCACTTTGACTTCTCAGAAGTACTAAATTTAAAACTGCATATTTTTTTAGCAGGATTTGATCAGTCACGTGAAGACAATATGAACTATTTTAGTTAATTTCTAAAAGGATCTTTAGAAGTAGACTTTTCAAAGGAACACAAGCAAACATTTGTCACCAATCAGTGAATTCGCTGAAAAAGGGACATATAGATTTTTTTATTTATTCTTTTCTTTTTATAGCTTTTGCTTTATGGGTGAAATGTCATATATGACTTATAGAGTATGGTCTCTGCAAAATTATGTACCCCCTGCCAATAAATTATTATGAAATTTAAATGTTATGCCTGACCCTAAATCATACAAACCAAATTTTGCATGAATCCATACAGCCAATTATGAGAAATAAACCTGTTGAGTTTGAAGTGCTCTCTAAAGTTGAAGCATTAAGTGTTTTATATTATGTAAGCTGAATAACACTTGTAAACGTCTGTTTTCAATTTCAGCAATATTGCAATAGGTTCATGAGAATAGTAGAAGTTTCTCAATAATAACTTAAAAACATTTTGAAGATAATAGAAAACAAGTTCAAAAGATTTATACTTTTATATCAGAAAAACAATTGAAAAAAATGTTAGTGAATTCATAGTTATAAAACAAAATAAACCGTCACAACACTCAACAGAGGAAAATAAAGGCGAGGTTGAACCAAAAAGACTGGGCTCTTGAGACTAGTCTTGTATTAGTTAAGTACCAGATACAGACAGAAATGATTTGCCAAACATTGTCTTTTTAATTTGATATTCATGCAATGGTGATTTACCGACATGAAACATACACATTTGATTGGCATAATTATGCTGTGATGATGGATCACTGGTGAGTTTTTTTGGTTGAAAAGAGCAACGTAGTGACCAATGAAATAATCCCCTTTCAAAATACTGATGAATTGTAATAACTATGCAGTTATTTTTACTAAAGTTTTATATTAAATTTATTAAAAAAAATTTGCTCCAAATAAGTTTTACTAAATGATGGTGCAACACTTCTCGTATGGAAAGCAAAACTTGATTAAAAATTGATGCCCAAGAAATAATAAGTTCCTCTGCAAGCACTCAGTATGATCAACCTTTTTACTTGAAAGCAAAAATGGATTGTTAAAAGTATTGTTAAAAATTAAGTAACTAGGGTTGTCAGGCAGAATACATTTCTACTTTAGTGCTAAAAAAATGTAAGAAATGTTTTGGGAATTAATGATGAATGACTTCTAACTTTTTTGTGACATTCAGCTCCTCACAGTTAATCATGATGAAAGAAGTTGTCCACTGTAGTTTACTTATAGCTGTTCATGGATTAATAATAATATAATGACTCACTAATATAGCATTGCTTAGTCTGTCATCTAGTAGGTAATTATTTACGATATAATAAGTAACTATTAATGAATCGGTAGTTAATATTCTTATAAAGAAAGGTCACTTGGTATATTTTTCCTGACTACTTTCTCCAATCTCTTCCTTGTAAACTCTTTAAAATGTTGTTGTTCACTGAATGACAAATGAGGAAACTGTTGAATACATACACAATGTATTTAATAAAACCCCTTTACTTGAACAGCTTGGGGCTGTCTATATGTATAGTACAACAAAAAGTAAAATTGTATATACAGTATATTTTTAAAAGCAAAAATATTTTTAAAAATGTCAATTTTTTTATGTCTGTACAATGATGCCAGAAGGCAAATTAAACATAAAGCATAAAGTTGTAAAACATTTTTGTAGACATCATTCGGTTAATATAAATGGTTGCTTTTCCTGTTCTGCAAGTTACTGTTGTTATGAGGTAGTAATGATCCTAATGAAGATGGGAGGGTTATACTCATAAGCCCCCCTTCAGTTTTACATAAAAGTACATTTTCAAGCAAATCTCCCAAGTGGCAGTAGTACAAATACACAATACTTATATATATATATATATATATATATATATATGTATATATATATATATATATATATATATAATGTGACATACATGAATCATCTCTTTCACAAGTCAGCATCACTGCTTTTGAGATCTAACGTATGACTGATAATTCTGCTGCTCCTTGCTTTTTCAGGCAAGATAAATGTTTTCTTAAGCTACAAATCATGTGGCAGGGGGTTAGTTAGTTAAATTGTAGCTGTAATTGGAGCAGCTTAACTTTATTGAGAGTATTACTCTTTTACTATAAACAAAATACACATATATAGACATTAAATTTCATATAGATGGATATATTGAATGTTATTTTTTATTCTCTTTACGTCTTATTTTACAAATGACACAAAGGGCCATCCCTGTGTAGGCCAGAGACTGTCCAGTCCAAATGCTTGGCTCGATTAACAGTTAAAGGTTAATCACTTTAATCGGAAACAGCATTACTGTACGTTAGTTTTAGAGATTAAATGGTTTTGACTAAATGTTGGAAAAGCATTAAAATTTGGATTTATAAGACTGTGTGAAGAACCTGGAGGAAAAAGTCAGCATTGTCTTAATGCAGTCACCTCACAGTGATGTTTTATTTCAACACTAATTGTGTAAAAGCAATGGCCTTTTAGTGCTCATATTTAGGCTTTCTGAGGCTACTAAGTTAGCATCAGTACAAGCTAGCCTCAGTGTTACCAAGGAAACTACTTCTTTAAATGGATGCTTCCTCCGTTTTGGTCTTGTATGAAGGGAGGAAGGGCAGGTATTGGAAACACTTCGATCTTTTTAAAAAAACACTGCAGAAAGGGATGTCATAGCAGGACAGATCGCATGAGCTTTTACTTTCTTCTTGCACCTTGTCTTGCCAGTTCTTAATGCCTCTCTCTTTGTCAGTGCCTGAAAAAGAAAAATACAAGCAATGTTTTGGTAGTGATAATGTCTAACTTTTAATACTTGAGTTTTATTCATACCTGGAATGGTGTTATCCAAGACGAAGCCAAAAAATCCACCAATGAACATGTGTGTGGTGAAGAGCACTACAATCACTTGATCCAGCTCTTTAATTCCTTCAAAAGGGAGATGAGATTAAAAAGGCATTTGTTACCCTAATGCAGCTTGTTAAACAAAAAGAAAACTATAAATCCCAAAGGCCAGATGTCAGATGTAAGTTGAGACTACTAAAAAAGAAATCTACAGCAACGTAAATCATGTTTAAAAGAACAGCAGCTAATCCACTCACAATATGGCTATTATGTGTGTGTTAGATTCAAGATGTTCCCATGAACCACAATTTCAAAGTTGTGGCATCTTAACTTTTAGGCTCCAATCACACTTCTCGGTTTTACCCTTGCCTTTATAATTTCATATTTCCCCTTGCAAATTGAAACTGAGATACAAAGGGTAATTTTTTAGTTATTTCATCAGGCAAGACAAGGCAAGTTTATTTATAACACATTTCATACATAGGGCAACCTGCTGTGCTGTACATAATTAGAAGACACAGACAAAAGAGTGAATTACATACAATACAAAATAATATGACACAAACAGTGAATACATAAGCATTACCATCATTAGTATGTATATTAAAGAAAATTAATTAAAAATGAAAAAAAAAAAAAGATCTGGCTATAGTTTAAGGTGGGACAAATAAAAACGTTTTTTAAGACCTGATTTAAAAGAACTACAGTTTGGATTAGACTTCAGGGTTTCTTGTATTTAGTTCCTGTTATTAGGAGCATTAAAACAAAATGCTGATTCTCCTTGTTTAGTTTTAACTCTTGGTCTAAAAAGCAAACTTGACCCAGATGATCTTAGAAGATCCTGTGGCTCACATGACATTAGCAGATCAGATATGTATTTTGGCCGAAAGCTATTCCTGCCTCGCACAACAGCAGTAAAATTTTAAAATCCATTATTTGTGGCACAGGAAGACAGTGTAAAGATCTGAGAACCGGAGTGATGTTTTCTATATATTTGGGCTTTGTAAGGTGAGCAGCATTCTGGTTTAGTTACAGATGTCTGAGTGATCTTTTAGAGAAACCAGTAAGAACTCCATAACAGTAGTCAAGTTTACTGAAAACAAAATAATGACTGGGTCCGATATATACCACTTCAACACTGAGCTTTATTTGAGTTTCTCCCTAAACTCTTAAGATTGTGTGTTCTGCTTTGACTCTGATTGATCCTAATAATAATAGCAATGTGTTCCAGGATGCAGTGAAAACTAATGACACTGTGCCGTCCTACACTAAAGTTGTAAACTGTAAGTCTTTATAATGCTACCAAAACAAAAATTCTCCACTTAGCTTAATTAGATTTTTGCTAATTCAGTGTGACCTTATTTGGCGTAAGGCGATAAAAAACTGCTTCTTACTTTTGCACTCCCTTATTTAGAATAAGGTCTTAGTTGATTAACATTGAGATCTTATACTATCCTATATGTAAATATACCTGATAATTGGAACTTGTACTCACAGGAAAACTATCCTTTCAACATTGTCCTTGTATACCATTGTGAGTTAAAAAGAGGTCACGATTAATGCAACACAATAAAAAATAAAAAAGTGTACATTGCTGCATGTTTTTCCAGCATGAATAAACATTTGAAATTGATAAGCTTGTGAAACTAAAGGTATTGGCATTGTAAGTAAAAACAGCAACTGTGCTACCATGGATAAATCTGTATCAGCTGCTTTCCTGTCCTTAAAAGATAAGATACTTTGAGTTTTCCTCTGTAATTCATCACAAAGCACAAAAGTTCAGCTAATTTAGGTTCTTTAGTGGTGGAATACTCAATGTATATCCAACAAAACTGAACACTTGTTACACTGGGGCACCTGAAGCACTCGATTACCAACCAGATGGTTGGCGTATCGATTCCTGGCTGCCATTGACTTTATGTCGAAGTGCAAGACACTGAACACCACATCTGATGTGTTTATTGGGAAATAAATATTGTGTAATACTTAAAAAACTTAGTATAGAAATCATAAAAGTGCTGTATGAATGTCAGTGTGATATGGTGCTAAAGCACTTTGAGTACTCACATGTGATAAAAAAGTACCTCAAAATATTGTCCATTTAACCATTTTTACACTTTGTTTTGAGCTTCAGTCTGATATGGCCTCCATTCTTAGATTTTCCATGGATACAGAATTTGTTTTCTTAACCAGCCACCACAAACTGTTGAGTTTCGTGTTATTTTACAAAGTAAAAAACCTGTGAACATTTCTCTATTCGTTCTTTCGTACAATTAAGTTATGAATTGGACAAGACCCAGACAAGGGATAGATACTTTTTTTATTGATCCCCTAAGGGAAATTGATGACTCAGCAGCAACACAAAAACAATCAAAGCACAATGCAACTATAAAAACATGCTACAAAATATATAATGCTATTAAACAGTCTGTTGGCCCTGGGTAGGAAGGAGTTCCTGAGTCTGTTAGTAGAGCAGCTCAGAGACAGCAGCCTGCTGCTGAAAGAGCTCCTCTGTGCCGTGATG
>JAOXYM010000010.1:10793125-10805166 GCA_028567055.1 Leptatherina wallacei | reverse complement strand
CATAATGTGTTCAGCACTTTGTTTCAACCAACGTTGTGTTAAAGTGCTTTATAAATAAAGTTGAGTTGAGTTGAGTTTGCAGCTCCCGCGCAGCCGGGGCCCCAAGCCAGTTGGGTGACGGTCAAGAGGAAGCAAAGCCCCAAGCTTAAACCTGTGGCTCGCCACCAACATGTCCACATTTCTAACAGATTTTCCCCACTCAGCGAGACACCCGCTAAGGAAAAATCCTGGTAATCAGCAGCTCCATAGTCAGAAACGTGGCATTAGAGACACCAAATGTGGTTCGGTGAATATCAGATATCTTTCGTTCAAGTCTCTGTTAGTTAATGACACGATTGGTGATATTGATTTATTTTGTCTTACAGAAATCTGGCTCCAGCAGGACGATCATGTTAATATTATTGAATATACTCCACTTAATTATTCAAATGTCCATGTTTCTAGACCTACAGACCAAGGAGGAGGTGTGGCAGCTATCTTCCAGCCAGGGCTATTAATTAGTCCTATAGACAGAAGATTAGTTGTAATTTTTTTCACTTCGCACTTGGCTCTCAGACTGCAGGTCAACTTGTGGTTCTCAGAGTCTCTAAGAGTAGAATTCCTCTTCATCTCTCTGCTCTTTATTTTCCATGTATAAACATACAACCGTATTGGCATCATAAACACATTTCTCCTCTTTACTATCCTCTCCACCCCAACTGGTCGAGGCAGATGACCGCCCTCCCTGAGCCGGGTTCTGCTGGAGTTTTTCTTTCCTGTTAAAAATGGAGTTTTTCCTTTCCACTGTCGCCCCTAGCATGCTCAGGATAGGAAATTGGACTGAATTCAAGATTTGATGCAATCTGATGGTTTTCCTTAGCTAAGCCATTATTTGTAATGAATTGGCTCGTATGAATACTGATTGATGACAACAGACTGACTCAGATTGATTGTCTGTGAAGTGCCCTGAGATAACTGTCAGGAATTAGTGCTATACAAATAAAGCTGAGTTTAATTTAATCATTTACAGTGCATAACATCATCAAAATATTCAGAGAAACTGGAGATGTCTCTATGCGTAAGGGACAAGGCCTAAGACCTTTATTGAATGCCCATGGTCTTAGGGCCTTCAGACGACACTGCATCACTCATCAGAACGACTGTAGCATTGACATTACTAAATGGGCCCAGGAATACTTCCAGAAACCACTCTGGATTAACAGAATCCTCCGTGCCATCTGAGGATGCCAGCTAAAGCTCTATCATGCAAAATAGAAGCCATATTTGAACATGGTCCAGAAGCGCCGTTGTGTCCCATGGGCCAAGACTCATCTGAAAGTGACTGTTTCAGAGTGGGAAAGTGTTCTACGGTCAGACGAGTTCAAATTTGACATTCTTGTTGATAATCGCCGACGATGCGTCTTTCGAGCTAAAGAAGACAGAGACCTTCCAGCGTGTTATCAGCATTCAGTTCAAAAGCTTGCATCTCTACTGGTATGGAGGTACATAAATGCATATGGTATGGGCAGCTTGCACGTTTTGGAAGGAACTATGAAAGCTGAAAAGTATATAATGGTTTTCGAGCAATATCTGCTCCCATCCAGATGACGTTTATTTCAAGGAAGGTCTTGAGTTTTTGTGATTTCCCATGTGATTAGCTGATAAGCTATTTGTGTGAACAACCAAGTGAAGCGGTATAGTGTGAGTGTATAGAAAATATTATTATGATGCTTGTGTTTCCAGAAATGTTTCATTTGTCATTTGTTTCTAGATAAAGTTTTTCTATTTACTTTGATGTATTAATTGAACTTATTTGCTTACAAAGCGTCATCCCACATTGACCTGCACAAGAAGAACTTTCAAGTTTTTGCTCCTTTAAACTCCTACACTGAAAAGCAAAAGCAATATGTTCCTGAGCTCTAGAAAATTTATAATTTCCTTGGCTTGTTGCAGTGCACTGGCAAATGTGGGACTCATGCCTCCTTTCACAGCATCAATATTTAAATCCTTCGCAAGCCCCTGCTTCCGCTCAGTGGTGATACCATGTTGAGTCAGACGTTTGTCTTTAACAGTCTTAGATCATTTTGTAAAGACTGGAGGAGGGGTTTAAATAGGTCAGTGAAGGCACCACATAAACACTGTCTATTAGCTTTATCTTAACTTTATATGTAAAACAAAAAAAAGTAATTGACTTTGAAGGCTTAATGTGGATGTCTACTTGTGCACAGGGAGGAGCTTAAGTTGCCTTTTTGAAGGTGTGCTCTTAAATCAGTCTAACTTGTGACTTATGACAGTCCTATTTAAAGTCCACAGGAAGCCTGAGTTTAACATTACAGCTGTAAAGTACAGTTTTCCCCTGTCAAGTGCAGATTTATCACCCAGATTTAAAAGTGAGCCTCTTTTATGACCCTGTTGGTGACCACATTCATGAGCTGAGCCAGTCATTTTCCACAGAGTGAAAGATCTGATCGGCATGCATGAATTAATAATTTATACTCTAATTAATCCAATGACTAACTGTGCACATAAATCATTTATGTCAGGGAACACATTACTAATTTGTGCACAAGTCAATGTACATTTTCACCAAACTGTCATACATCGTCCTGTTGTTTTTGTGTGGTCGCTTGCCAACATCAAAAGAGTTCAGAGGTTACAGAGACCCCCCCTGAGGGATGAGCTGGTAATCTTCCTCTTATCCAGTGTGTGTGAAGAGACTCTGTCACTTTGTCTATGGTGACCTCTTGAACTTCCTGTTAAAATGGGGTCAGAATCCTTAGTGTTTACCAGGATACACAGGAATTTTTTGCAACATAAAAAGGCTGCTGGGAATTCCAAAAGTGGCCCATTGCAAATGAAGGCTGTTCTGCCTTAAAGGACCAAGTATGTGCCCTCTGGCTCAGAAGTTAAATAAATATAGCTTGATAGCAGCCCATGAGTAACAAATATGTCAAGTTTTCACCACTTAATGCAGCGCAGTGCGGCTGACAGCCCTTCAAGCAGTTGTTTTCCTGTCTCTTGTGTTTTAAAGTTTTCTTTCCTTCTAGACTTCTCCACTGAAGTTCAGATAAAACAGCTGGTACTACTGAGTTGGTGTTTTACAAGTTGATGCTAAGTTGGTTAAAGTTCAGTGGCTCAAATAGCTCAGCTGGTATGGCAAGTCGTCCAATAATCCGAAGGTTGGCAGTTTAAATCCTCCTCCCACCCCAGTCTACTGTCGTGTCCTTGGGCAAGACACCTTACCCACCTTACCTCCAGTGTTGGGTTCACTAGCAAAACTCAATTGTAAGTCGCTTTGGATAAATGACTGTGTTATGTAATGTAAATTAACAGCTATAAATTAACATCAACGCATAATTCAAAAATTTATTTAAGATAATGGATTTACAGGATTTTCATAAAGACTTGTGAATCTCAACTACTGTGTTTATTATTTGTTTTATTTGAACCTTTATTTTAACTCATTAGTCACTGAGGTTACCCTCATTTACAGGGACGATGAGTTTACAGCAGCACAGATCAAAATAAAAAAACACTAAACATTATAACAATAAAATCTAAGCATGAATACAATATAAAAAAGGACATAGTAGCATAAGTACCATATGTATATATACTCACATATATATATATATATATATATATATATATATATATATATATATATATATATATACTCTAATTAATTAAAGGCTTTGTAAATAATCAATCTGGCCAACACTGAACAGACATAAATTTAAAGTACTAACAGCTAACAGCTCTGGCTGTTCTCTAATCAAAAATCCTTAACATGTTACAGTACTTTTAACTTTTTAAATGTTTACGTCCACATTATTCATTAACTCATTGGCAGCCAGCCATTTTTATAGCAGAGAGCTCCATACTGCCAGCGTTTTGGAGCATTTGGGCTCATCTTTCAGGACTCATAGAATATAGAGTTCTAGGATTACAGAAACATTGAGACTACCAACAGAACGTTTAGACTCTCTTCTTTAATACGAAAAAAAAGTTTGTTTCTAGCATTTTCTGTTCTTTAGTAATCTGCAATAGAACATAGGGAAGTTGAAGCAAAACAGCCTGCTTTTGACCAAAAAACTGAGAAAATGAGCTTTTTGTGCAACAAAGCACTTTGAGCAAAAATTTGACTTTGATGCCAATATTTGTTACTTTAGTGACACGTTGAACATCTGAACAGTTGTTTATTCTATGTAACAGCAACAAAAAAAAAAACACTGAGCAAAAGGGTTTTGGTGGCAAAATCAGCAGTTTAGTTTCACAACAAAACATTCAACAAAAAAGATCCATTTACCTTCCCTCGTATTGTGTGTGTGTGTGTATGTGTGTGTGTGCATGTGTACGTAGCCTATGTACGTACGTGTGGAGTCGGGCACGAAAAAAAGAAAAAAAAAGGGCTGCTTAGATGAAAGGACCCGCCACCATGACGCCCACTGCTCGGGCCACTTTCATTCATAACGCCTGCTGCTGGCGCACATCGCCACCGAAGTTCAGCGCGTTGATCGTGGCTTTGATCTATTGTGACACTCTCCATAACCAAACCTCCATAACACACACTTTGCTCCAACGTGAGCTGCGTGAATTGCTTCATCGAACGCTTTGCCGTTTTCTCTCAATCACTCGCTAAACACTAAACCCTTGTCTTCCTGCTCCACAACAACCACTGCCATCTACCGGATCAAGGGAATGGCACCAAATTACTTGATTAATGCTTGATTTTTACAGACAAACTCCACCAAAGTGTCCCGCAGCCCCCCCCTCTCAAAAAATTGAGAACCACTCCATTAATTAAATTAAATTGATGGATAAAGGGATGCTACTTATGAATAGGAAGTGTATTTCCTTTCCATCCTGGACAGGTCAATAATCTTTTCCCACTAACAACTGTTGACACAGGAAATGTTTTCCAATCACTAGCTGTTTTTACACTTTTCACACAAAAATTTAGTCTGGACTTTTTCGGTTTACATACTATTCTATGCTTCCTCAACATTGGCATCCAATTTGGCAGATAGCCAATTATATCTGTATAATGTGTTGCTAGTGCTACCAAGCGGCAACCTCCGGCTTAGAAACGTGAAGCCTGTGCGGAAGTGCCAAAAATTGCAGTTCCCTCCTCATCCGCTAGATCCTTAATGCTGGCTGCAAAACATGTGGTTTTAAGGTTTGGCCATGTCTTTTACATTCATTGGTTGCTACATAATGTGCGTTTCCACCAAGGAATCCAGCTCAGAATGGGATGGTTTGGTGTGTTTTGGTTCTGTAAATCCTGATTGCTGTTGCACTTCCACAGCTAACTATACTCTTACCTGGCAGGCAGGCAGGGTAGAAGCTCGATAGTGATAGATGCTTCAGCTACATAATAATGTGACCTCATAGTGGTGCAATGACTTTCTTGAATTATATTGAAGAAGAACTTGACAAAGGACAAAAGAGGAGAATGGCACACATCCAACAGTTTGTTCTTTCTTCTTGGCATGTGGCTTTAAACAGCAAAACATCCACTGTATAAACATGCTGCTGTTCCTGCTTTGTTTATTTTTGCCAAGTTGCATGGAAAGTAAAGATTCTTTCAACCAATAAATGAATTGCAGTGTGTCAAGCACCATGCTTTAGGGTTGAATCAGCAAGATTGGCACCCCAACAGAAGGGTCGCAAAAAAAGTAAAATGTGTTGGATCAGATAATCTGGCACTGATCCCAGTTTTTGCCTGTGGAAATACAAAACAATGTGTATCGACCCATCCTGTATCAAGCTGGACCCATTGGTGGAAACAGGGCTTTATTTTGTTCTCTCCATTCTAATAATTTTCATGGTGGAAACAGCAGCAAAGTACCATACAGTAATTAAGAGTAAAAGTTTACATTCTCAATCTAGCTCAACATTGAACTCTCAAAATATCTCAGGGTTTCAAGTTTCCAAATATGTCATTTGATACTTGTGTGATTCTGAGCCAGGTTTTCAGTGTACAAGTTGATGTACTGAAAAGGTAAATGTTGACAACTTTGTAGCGCAAGCCCTAACAGGAGTGAAAATTCAAACTTTTCTAAAATGGTCATGAGAAAATGGTACACATGACTCACATCCACTGCAGAACATGCTTTGCTTTAGTAATAGTTGTTCTTGAATAGCAGCATTTGTTCAATGGTCATGTGAACTGATGAGGTTAAATTTGGCCTCCTCACTGTATCCCATGACATCCTTTGAGGGCAGGCAGTCTGAGCTGACAGGAAGAGGGTCGAAGAGTGAACTAGCACACCACAAGCTCAGAGGAAAACATTCAGATGCATCTGACTAAGGACCAACTGACAGCAACTACTCATGTCAATCCTAGTGAATACAGAGCTCAAATATCCAGAGAGGACATCTATGCTGTACATTGGAATTCATGAACGCTTACTTTAGCGTGTGTCGTGTCATTTACATGAAGTACCCACTGGGTCAATTCTGTTGATATTTCCAGATTCTTTCCAGGGGGGGTATCTTAACTTTAACCTTAATTTGGTGTTAGAGTTTGACTAGAGTATGGATAACAGGCTTTTATTTTTAGGGTTCAGGATTGGATTCACCAGCTAATCTCCTTTTGCTGAAAGCATGGCATTCTTCTTCCCACTTTTGTTCATTAAGTAGAGAACAACCTAGTGTCCCAGTGAAACCATGTGAGACTTGTTTTCTCTGCTTCCGGATCACTAATCACATCACAGAAAATTTCAAGTAGTCCATTGTTTCCGCCATTGGTGTCAAGTCCTAAGGGGTTACACAACTCACGTAAACCCGACTCGGTCTGTCCGGGGCGGCGGATGTGGCGGCTCCTTTTAGCAAGGTCTTGGCATTCTCTGGTTACTGAGTGTGCAGGCAGACAGGTTCTTGTGTGTATCCCTTACACTTGCTTAGGCAGGCAGGAAGTTCCTGTTGACATGAATGAACTGGCCTTTCAATAATGCAGGAGGAGCTCAGGGGAGAACGGCTGCCTCTCTGAGGACGATTACCTCAGCAACTGTCCTGCTTAGGCTGGCTGTGTATGTGTGTGTGCGCCCATGTGTATGCGTGTCAGGAAGAGAAAGAAAGGGGAGGAGGAGGCAGAGTGTTTGTTTTTTGTTAAGTGGATGCATTGGTGTGTGTGTGCAAAAACGTGTGTTCATCCACATGTGGAGTATATTAGGAACAATTAACTGCTTCTCTGGGCTGATACATTATGTTTCAAATCAAAATCTAAAGTTAAATAGTGTGGTAGTCCGTGATAACCATTAAAGGTAGAATAAGACTGGATTAACATGTGTTTTAGGCATAATGCTTTCTCTTCTCATCTATTTTAAATGGGGTGATATCTTGCTTTGCTGAATTGAATTCTGGGTTCCTTGCTTTGCTTCGCAAGTATAGCTTATGCTGCAAAGATAAGAATAGGTCAAGCCAAGCAGCAAAAGAGGCAGTGGCCAATCAAATCCCGAAAAATTGGGTGCAGGGCTCTTAATTAACTTTTTTGATATTCAGCCAATGTAGCAGACAGGTTAATAAAGTTATCAGCCAATCGTAAAATAAACCAGATTATTAGTGTGACTGAATCTATTTAATCATGGATGTTTCTTTAAATAGCTTTTATTGTGATAAGAACACTTGCCAACCACTACTCTATCCAGCAATTATCAGGCGAGAAGCAGGGTACACCCTGGACAGGTCGCCAGTCTATCACAGGCAACTTAAGTACAAACTTGGTTAATTTAGTGTTTAAATCAAAGAGGACTCTGTTGCTCAGGTTTTAAAAACCTTTATAGCCTACTGGCACTTTATCCAAATCTGCCTGATTTAATTCATTTCCTAACCACAGTTTAATTATTTGAATGCATGTTGACCAAAGTTTTAATGTATGACCAAAAGTGTGATCCCAGTCAAAGACAAGAACAGCAATTTTTTTATTATTAAGCTAGATAATACATGAATTCAAATGGATATACAGAAAGATATATTTCAGATAATGTGTTTGCGACTTGTAGGTTATTCTTAGTAATATAGTCTAAGACAATCATGCTTTTATGCGAGTTGCTGCCATTTTCATCTGAAACCTTTCTATAATGTCATAGATTGTCCTTGTCTAAGCTGCTACGGTCTACTTGCTACAGCAAGATCATTTTTATGACAGTTTTGATCCCTTAAATCAAGTTTGAATACATTTTAAATACACATACTAGAGCACCGATACTCTACTCACTCTTAAAAGGTTTTCAATGTATTTTTGATTCAACACACCTGCATCAAATTTAATGGATCTAACGGGCAATCAAGTTCCGCACAATGACTCATTAATTAGAGTCAGGCTTGTTGGAGCAGGAACACATTGAAAACCTGCTGGATTGCGGCCCTTATAGGACTGAATTGAGTATCAGTGTACTAGATGCTTTCTCAGAGCTCACCAACTATGGACCTCTTGGGCCAGGGTCCTACAAGTTTTAGATGTTTCCCTGCTGCAACACACCTGATTCAATAAAATGTTTCTCCAACAGCTTGTTGTCAAGTTCTGCACCCCCCCTGAAGGACCCATTAATTTGAATCAGATGTGTTGAATCAGGGAAACATCTAAACCCACAGGATAGTGGCCAAAGAGGTCTGGAGTTTTCTTGAGATTTTTTATTGTCATTGAGTGAGACAGCTGTGTTGTAGAAAGTTCACCAATGGCTTATAACATTTAGGGTTTAAAGTAAAAAAAATTCTTTCAAAGACCTCTTTTCAGATTGTTTGGTGTCATTGTCCTCTTACTCATATGTTACCATTACTTTTATCGCAATGTAGTTAGCATAACATTAGCTTACTTTACTTGGAAGTTAACAGAGCATGTATTTAGTCAAATACTAGTGCACTACCTACAGAACTAGGCTAGCTCTTCAGATCGGTCATCTTTATTTCCTATATGGTCTAAAGCAGTGGTTCTCAAACTGGGAGTCAGGACCCCCATGGGGGGTCATTTCAGGGGGTCCCAAGATAATTGTAAAAAATATATAACCAACATTTATCAAATAAATTTGGGATTTTGGCTGTCAAAATAAAATCATTAATGCAGAGATAAAGCTAAAATTCCCAGCTTAAATTTTTTAACACATTAATGCATAAATCCACATTGATCCTACTTATTTATGAATATTCTAACAGTTTTCAAGCCTTATATTTAGAGGATCCTGCCGGATGACCCATCTGATATTATCACTGTTGTTGCGGGAGCGGGGTTGCTAATAACAATGTCTGTTATCTTGGGGTCATGGCTCAAAAAAACACCTGGGAACACCTGGTCCAAAGTACTTGCAGAGAGTAATTTCTGTCATTCAAAGAGGGAAGTCTTTTAATGTTTCCCCCCCTTCAAACCAATGTTTGAATTTCAGAAGAACAATGAGAGCTCTATTAGATGCAGATTAAAACAGCTAGATCAGGATTGAGTATGAGCATTTGACATATATAGTTGAGGTTACCATGAGTTTTCAAAAATGTGACTGACTTTGAGTTACATGGTAATAATTATGTGTTACTAATTATGTGTGCTAATTTTATTTTGAGCAGTGTTTTTTTTTAGTTTTTGTTTTACTTAATAGAAACTTAACTACAACTTAAAAGAAACTCATACAAATTGCATTTGAGTGCTATCTAACAGGATATTTATTTCCATTCAAACTTTACCTTATTGTATGTCATTTTCATAACACATCTTAAAACTTTCAGGAAAATGAACAGTAATAGGACTGGCAAAGTCCAATTGAACCCAGCTAAAACTATATATATATATATGTATATAAATTCTATCAAAGACATAACTCACATTGATAACTCAGTGAATTAGTGAGAAGAATGAGCCTGTTTTATCTTTGATGGATGACAACTCTGAGATCATCCTTCACTTGTAAACAAGCTCCATTGCATCACTTAATTGCATTAACTATGTTAATCTGCGGCTGGAGCTGTGCAGAAGGTGTGTCCTACAGAATGAGTTAATGATAAGTGATCAATTACTTGTATCCATCAAGTGACAGATTTTCTGCATTAAATCACTTTAAAGTGGTCCAAAGCTAATATAAGGGGAGGTTACTGGTTCAATATCTTTCATTTTTACACTGTTCGTAACATGTACTTATTCACTTAATCAGAAATAAGCAAACATTTTTTTCTTTTTCCACACCCCCCCAAGCTATGGTTCACAGACCCCTGGGGTTATGGAGACCCCACTTTGAGAATAGTGGTACAAAGAAATATGTTGCGCGTCATGCAGATAAAGACAGTGATTATTGATGAGGTGTAGCTGTCACAGTCTGTTTCACTTCCACCACTCCCTGAACCACAGCTTCACCTCTCCCGCTACAGCTGGGTCTAACCAGGCACACCACCACACCCTCCAACCAAGCTGGTCCGATGCCAGAGAGAGGGCATGAATTCTCAGCAGTTATTTAAACCCTTGTCTATCTACATATGAAAAATGACATCATATCCTTAGCTTGTTTATTTATTTATTTTTCATTAACTCTTTCAAACAGCATTTGTGGAACTGAATCCTTTGCTCCATCTTACTTATTTGCTACTGGCTAATACTTAATGGTTGAGAAAACCCTATCAAATCTGACATGCATGAAAAAACTACAGTTAATGTTAAGTTTATGTGTCTGTTATTTGGTGAGCTGGGCAGTCAATGAGAGGGATCTGTCAGATCTGATTCCAAAACCCCTGAGTCCCACACTGCCAATAGCATCATCCTCAACATCTGACCACTGCAGTGTTAATTCTGTTAATAGTTTTTAGCGATTGTTTTGTCAATGATTATTTTATTTAGAAATAGTGACAATAACCAAACGGAAACTAATGTTTTGCTTTGGTGTGGTCAAAACATACTATTACTACTACTACTACACCTAACTTTAAATGTGTTATCCTTCCTACACCCCACTGTTCTTGCTGTTGCAGAAAGTCACTGAATATACAAATACACTGAATACGCAGCAGCCCTTCTCCTGTTAGAGCAGAGAAGGAAGTCCATTAACAAATGGCCGGGGCTGAACCGAATGGCAGAGCCCTGGTGCTTGATGAAGGCAAGAGACTCAGGAGCTGAAAAAATCCACATGAATATTTTAGTGTCTCATGTAATGTTTTCTCGGGTTGTTAACCCCTTTTCCTTCCCACCCCACAAAAGGTGCTCACCACTCAATTCTGACCCTTTATCTTATTTCATAATCTCTGATTACTGATTCCTGAAGCAAAAAGGTCAGAGGACAGGGTAAAATGTAAAACAGCATCCCTGGAGGTGGTCAGTGGCATACTGTGTGGCCATATCAGCAGGGCAAATGCAGGGGCGGATCTACAGGGGGGTGGGCCACTGCCCCTCCTAAATTAAAGCCTTGACCTCCCAACTTTTATGTCCTTAAATATACTTGTAAGAAAAGCATTGCATGTGTTTTCAAAAGCCCCTTATTGCATTGAAATAAAAGAATAATAAAATTAAAAAAAAACTTAATTATACATTTCATCTTAGAGCCCTTGTGATAGACTGGCGACCTGGCCAGGGTGCACCCTGCCTCTCGCCTGATAATAGCTGGGATAAGCTCCAGCCCACCCGCGACCCTGCATGGATTAAGCAGTACAGAAAATGGATGGATGGATGGATCTTAGAGCCCTCAAAAACGTAGTTACGGCCCTGCATCAAAAAATATATCTGCCTCCTGATCGATGGCTGCATGTGATGGTGTGTCACACTTTTGCAGGAGACAGTCTGTCTGCAACCCGGAAGAGTGGCGCGACTGAGGGGCGCAACTTTCTCCAGCAGAAGCCAGTTTTCTTCAAGTTAAAGTCAAAGGCCCTGATTTACGAAAGGTTTGCGTGTACTAAAACAAGTGCTAACTTTTGCACATGCAAAAATTGGCCGCAGCTGATTTATTAAAAGAGCGCAGTGAGGATTGTGCCTGTTATACTGACCAAATAGTACACGCAATCCATTTTGTGTGTCTACCGCTGATGAATATGCAATATGGGCGTTTCTGCCAGAACGTGCAAAATGTTGGGAGGAGACTATGCAAAATAATCAG
>JAOXYM010000010.1:10731850-10745279 GCA_028567055.1 Leptatherina wallacei | reverse complement strand
GTTGTCTCTCTTTCTATCCTCTCCAACCCAACCGGTCGAGGCCGCCCTCCCTGAGCCGGGTTCTGCTGGAGGTTCCTACCTGTTAAAAGGGAGGTTTTCCTTCCCACCGTCACCTCTAGCTGCTCGGGATGGGGATTAGATCGAAGACTAGATTCGATGCAGTCTGTTGGTTTCCTTAGCTAGGCTATTTGTTATGAGTTGACTTGTATGATCAGATTGGCTCAAACTGATTGTCTTTGAAGCGCCCTGAGATGACATTGTTCTCATTTGGCGCTATACAAATAAAGATGAATTGAATTGAATCTCTCCACTCAGGACATTTGTGTGTGCCAGTTGATATTTTTAAGGAATTTAATACCTGATGTTGTTATTGGCACTTGACACTTTTTTGTAAATGATGTTAAAGCAAAAAAAAAAAAAAAACTCAATAAATAAACATGGTAAAAAAAAAAAAAGAGTTAAATTATACATAAAGTCGCACCTGACTATAAGTCGCAGGACAGGCCAAACTATGAAAAAAATGTGCCTTATAGTCCGGAAAATACGGTGAGTGGATTGATGTTATGCAGAGTTTGGTTTGGTTAAAATTAACTCTTTTTGCTTCATCAGTATGGTTAATTTCAGATGGTCTGAGATCTGTCAATAAGCTTCCTTGGCAGGGATGCTCTTAATGTCAGGCTTTGTCATAATTTTGAGACCTCATTACCTCCGCCAAGGCGCGGAGTATAAGGAAAAACTTATTAGATTTTGGGGGTGATCCGATTCTGATCACCATTTGGATCCAGGAATTTTTTTTCACACTAGAACTGCGAACATTCCAATACCCTCTAAAGCCACCAAAGGGGGTAATTTTAAGAGACCCAAGGGTAAACTTATATGGTGGCTGATCAGCTCAAAACACAAAGACAAAGGGGTGACACACAAAAACCTAACCAAACTAACAAAGGAAGAGAAACCAATAACTTTGGGCTTGCATTTCAAATAGAAAATGCCAAATACTTCCAAGCTTACAACATTCACTCAACTAACATATTACTAAATGAAATAAAAAATTTTTTATCTATATTTTATATTTTTCTACCTTCTTAGACATAAGTTGAAACAACATATTGAGTCAAACTGGTAAACTTTGTATGATGTCCTTTTCTTTCAGTTTTCTCAGATTGTCAAGTTAAATAACTACGTTTTGAATCATAGTGATGCTAACAGAAGAGCTAATTCCTGCACTACTGCACATTTAACTCCAAGTTTGTGATAAATCTGACCACGTCTGCCATTGAACATGACAGCCTTAACAATGATCCAGCCATATGTTTCCAAATCCCAGTATGGCCTGCCCTGTCACAGTGACCACGCCATGGTGATGAAGGTGCTGATGGGGTCTGCCAAGCCCATCCACATTCTCATCTAAAATTAGCCCTGGTAGTTTCCTGTGCCCTTTAATCCCTGGCTTTAAAGCCACTAAAGGCCAAGCTACAGACAGGAAGAATGGCCACAAGAGCCCCTAGGGCTCTTGGCATGCCGGACATACTCTTGGCCCTATCTGTCAATCACACTCCTGCCATGACATCACAGCAGCCCATTCTAAGAATAAAAGCTTCCCAGGCTCAGCTATAGTTGGGTTTAAGTTTGATTGATGATATCCAGGCTGTTAGTGATATATGTACCTTCATCCTCAGGTTTGTATGTTAAATCCTTACAGCACTCACTGAATTCATATGTTCTTAAGCAGTTTAATCCTACTAGGGGGTACACATCTCACTGAACTGTGTAGTTTTACCTCCCAGGATTGTGCTCTTGGAGACTGCAAAAGAAACTCATTCCAGTAATGTCAGAATATTGATATATACAGTGTGCAATAGAAACAACTACACCACTTTATGTTTGTTAAATGACTCAGAAATTACTTAGATCTCAATAATTGTGCTGATTCTAATATCGGCTAGTTCATAGTATGAACAATCAAAAACAGATCTATGAGATTACCTTGAACCTATATGGACTCTGTCTATCTATGTTAAGATCCCCCCCACACCTTCTGAAACGTGTGGGATAGACAAAAAGCTGGTCATATTGTATGTCCTTTGCTGTCACACTTGGTTTGTATCCAGTAGAGGGAAACTATCACCTTTTGAAAAGGGACAAAACCAGCACCTTCTGAAACAACAGGAGTCTTTATTAACATCCATGTCCATCAGGATATGACTGTGCAGGTTTAATCCTTTGTTAGATGGCCAATGATTCACAAATTTTTGTTGAGCTAACTGCCAGGTTCCTGTTGAAATCTTAAGAGACATTTAAAAAACATATCCTCTTCTACTACAAGTACTAACCAAAAATCCTTGATTTCTTTATACATTAGCATAAAAAATAGAAAAAGGTGCAATGATTTTTTTGGCATCTGCAAATCTGAGTGGAGATACAGTATAAAAGAGTTGAACAATACTAACAAGTTTTAAAGTCAATATTTGGTAATTTAAAACACCTTTATTCTTCAAAAGCGCCTGAACCCTCTTGGACAAGATTTCTTGTCATTTCTTCAGGTAGTCTTCAGGAATAGATCTCCAGGCTTCTTGAAGGACTATCCAAAGATCTTCTATGGATGTCTCTTCTTTTGTTTTCTGGCAAGATGATCCCTAATTGCTTTAGTTTTCTTGAGGTCCAGGCTCCGGGTAGAATTCATCACTTTGTCAGACCTGTTGCCACTGATTTTCAGTCCAGTTCTTGTGTCGTTGATCACACCTCAGCCTTTTCTCCCTGTTTCCCTTTCAACATCCACTTCCATGGATGGCTTAACTTCATGGTGCAAAAGACCGGTTCTGATGAGGTTTCAGTCAACAGTAGGCGGAACAACTGAAGGTCGAGATGGTCTCAGGTCTTGTGTCAGAGATGTGAAAGTTCTCTATTGCGGTTTCTTAGCCGCGGGGAGGTGGTGGGCCGCGACGGCTCCAGAAATGTACATAATAAATGTCACTGTGCCATCAAACGGGTCCGAGAGGCCAAGTTTTAAGGTCGAAAAGTTTTATAGTGGGTCTTTGAGGACTTAATTTTCCGATTCTGTTCGTTTGCTGAAAATAGTCTTTTAGACTTGCCACTTCTTCTTTTGTCCTTTGCTTGTCCAGTTTCCTCAGATATTTGACACACTGCACACCCTGCTGAGTTATGCCATGTTTTCAGCCAATAACTCTTCAGGAATAATTTTATTGTTGTAGAATTACTATTTATGCCTGTCAAACTGTGTTATAAAGAAGTGAGAACAATGTCTGCAACTAAAGATCCCATAATAAATAGCTTTTTTGCTAAATTGCAGTATGTGTTGACACAAAACTGGTTCATTTTTTGAGTTATGTTTTTATATGGGTTATTAACCAAAAAAAAGCAAATGTCCAAAGAAAAACTTTGTAAAAAGACATTACCCAGACCAGCTTGTCCAAATAAAAACCTTTAGAAATTGTTGATAACTTTTGATTGTGATCACTTTAAAAGTTACAAGAAAGTTTGCCTCCTTTGGTTGAAAAATATAAAAAAATTAAGGGTGACTCACTATTTTTTCACAATAATGTCCATTTCATTGTTTTATGCTAACATAAAAGGGCTGTTGCAAGTCTTGATTCACTAAAGCCTTTTTCAGACTTGCTCTGAAAAGTGGTAATGTTGCAGACTTGGTCTTTATACTGTTTGCATTCAGACAAATGATCCGCTCTTTTACCTCGGAGCTGTAGTGGACATTTACCGGCTAGTCTCCATGTCATGAGAGCGGAAATGTTGCGCCACGTCGTTTTGCCTGAACGCACAAGAAATGTTCCGGACAAGTCGCAACACAAAGATGTCCTACCCTGTTTCGACAACCGACATTTCCACATGTGTGAACGTAGCCACGACGTTAAAAGTCTGTGAGGAAGCGACATGTTTGAAAAGACAACTCCGGTTAAAGAGTGGATGGTCTTTACCGCACATATTCCGCAATGCAAGTCTGAAAGCGGCTCAAATGTAGTGAAACCCTCTATGGTGTAACTCCTTGTTTCCCACATATTGACTGCACTTTACAATTACTATAAAGAAACACTTAGTAGTAAGTCCCTATGAGGCCACTGTTTGAACTGATTTCCACAGTTTGAGGACTTAACTTCATGACAAGAACAAACTTGCCTACATATAAAAGCACATATTAAAGGCTTATTGGGCAAAAGCTGAGCAAGAGTCAGTCTTTGAAACTTCCTTATCAACCCCTGGAAATGTTCCCTCAGTGAACCAGCATGTGCTTTGTTCCTTTCCAAGCACTGCAGAAAGTTTACTGTGGTCACACATACACTTCCACTGGTGTTAATCAACATGTTTAGGAATGCAGAGCATGCGCATCTCTGCAAAGCAAGTTTATGCTTGCGTGAGAGGACAAAGCTCAAACCCCCCCACTTTCACTGTGCAGTTCATCTTATACTGAGCCTCCAGGTCTTAGCAGGTACATGCCGCTTGCTCTCACTATCAAATAACACAACATGCAAGTATTTTCTGCTCCCTTTTATGGTTGAACACACAGGCCCCACCTCCAGGAGGCAACCTGGTGTGTGTTTGCGTGTGAACTCAAAGCCCTCCTGCACACCAACACCTGGAAAAACCAGTTGGTCTGTTTACGCCTGTTGAGTAGCTTTTTTTTTTTTATTTGTGATCCTCACAAAGAACAGAGTGTTCATGACACTTTGACAACACAAGCATCATGTGGCTGGAGATGCAAACTCTGAGCTGGGCAGTAAACCAGGAGATGTCCTGAATGCTGCAGTTAATGGAAGGCAAGAGCTTGTGATTCACGGCAACTGATTCTGTGGTCGTGACTTGGCCAGCTGGTTAGCTCTCAAATGTGAGGAAACACTTACATAAATGTGTTACTGTGGAAGCAGACAAAACACGACGAGCGTGTCAAAGAAAAATAAACAGCCAGAAGAAACAAAAAATGTAGACAAAATAGCAATTTATTAATAACTTATCTTTTCTTTACATTCGTAAGAGATGAGTTTGGAGGGGGTGGGCAGAGGTCTCCAAGATGACTTCCAGCTGAAAGAAGTCTTCTTTCGGGAAATCGGGAAAAGGGGGCAGGGACACAACCCTCCTAAGCTCTGGATTCTATTTCTTTCATCTTTACAAATAAAAACTGCATTTCAAAGACTTTTCCCTGAAGAGGTGAGGCAGGCAAAGCTCCCAGCTTTGTCCACATGTCAGAGTTTTAACCCTTGTGCACAGGTCAGGATTACTCACATTACCCCTCAGAGATCCAGGCCACACATTACCGCTTAGCTTCAACCACCTTTAGCATGGTGCCAAATCCAAAAGTACACCAATTTCTTTTATCTTTTTCTTTTTTAAAGAGTAGGAAAACTAAAAATATTCAAATGGCATGGAGTTATAAAAATTGTGAACTTCTCTCTGAAGGCTAATGTGCAACACAAACCCTGTGAGCGCAAGTAAGGCAAACAACCAAGGTGACTTATTTGTGAGAGGGCGGGTGCAAAAACAAGGCCAATCGGCTGAATTCACGCATAAAGCAATTATACAAATTTTATATATATATATATATATATATATATATATATACATATATATATATATATATATATATATATATATACATATATACACACATTTTTTTTTATTACAGATTTACACATTTTTGCACAATTCTTAGAAAGCCTATTCATTTTTGGCATTATAAACTTAAACATAATGATCAATATGCAGTTTGTTTGCTTACATAAAACTACAATAAGAAACACAGAATCTTAAGTACCCACTTCCAACGGGTATTTACTACAGCAAGGCTTTTACCGTCTTTTATATTAAGATATATACACAATGTATAAATGTTTGAAAAGACTCCACAAGTGTAAAATTGAGTCCAATATATAGCGTGCCTTCAAAAGCCAGGGTGTTTCAACCCCACACAGGCAAGTCTTCACAGAAGATGAAGGAGACGACGCATCCTGAAGTCATGGAGAAAAGCTGTGCTACACCCCAAAACAAAACATACAAAAGAGTTTTAATCATCAGTCCAGAATGAGCAACCATGTCTCTTTGGCACACCAGCCTAGGAACTTTGAAGAAAGTCCAAAAAATATAATCTTGAGCTTCCTCAGATACAAAACCCCAAAAACCAGAGAAGACTTTAGAAGTCTGACAGAGAAATTTGATTGTAGAAAGTATATGCGCTCTTCAAGTCTGTCTCTTCTCATTTAATCAAACAGCAGCTGTGTGTCGCCCAGACTGCTTCGACCCTCCAATAACCATGCTCGGCAGCTGTCTCCTCAAAACCAGCTGCATCAGAAACGTCAAGAGCCAGAGGTCGCACAACAGACGACGAAAACAAGAGAAAACCTTTTTCAACTTTTTTCAAGAGGAGACACTCCTAAGCCTCCAGTGAGGAAAAGAGGCAATTACAGAAGTGTCCTCACGTGGACTGCATGGGGTCCAGCTGGAAGACATTGTGGTTGGTGGGGGTGGTAAAGTAGAGCTGTTGGCTAGGCGGCGCTATGCGGTTGTCGCATGGGCTCTTCAGGCCCAGCGTGCGCTCAAAGTCCAGAAGCTGGCCCATGAAGTTGAAGTTGGGCGAGATGTTGGATTTTTTCATCTTAACGATGTCATAGGCGTCATTCATGGACAGGTTGAGCTTCTGCATCAGGTAGGCCACTGTCACGGTCACAGAACGGCTGATGCCGGCCAAGCAGTGGACCAGAACACCACACTTCTGACCTCGCGCTTCATCTGGTAGAAAGACAAAAAAAAAGGGTGGAAATGTTATAAACCATTTCATAATTTGAAGTTGATTATTTAACAACAGTACCAATTGCTCATTTTGTTTTTTTTTGTTTCACCAAAAAGCCAAAAATCTGAAACGCTCCAGTTCAATCTACTCTTCTCATTTCAAATGCTTAAAAGTAGTCGAAGAATTTTTTTCTTCTTTTTCTTCTGTAAGCCCACACATTGATCATTTAGAGTTGTTATGTACCCTTTTAGACACAGAACAAAACTTGTGATAAACAGTTGCATCATTAAAGTCAAGCTGTGTTAAAAGTTGGAGCAAATTTTTATCCGGGCTATCTCCCAGCCGTGTCAGTCAACGAACAGGAGCCATTGCACATAAACAGAGTCAACATTCTTTACTTTTTCTTTTTCTATCTTCCTTTTTTTTATTTTGGCCTAGAGTTGCCGGCTGGGAAATTGACTATTACAGTCTATTAAACCATTCTTCCGCTCGCCAGGGTTGTTCTGACAATGGTGCCATTTGGGCGTGTAAATGTAGGAGTCATGAGGGCACCCTGTCAAGGCGAACAGGATGTCAACAGGCCCTGTAAATGGCTCCTTTTGTGATGTGGAGGGAGGAGGAAGAGGGGGGGGGGGGGGGGGGGGGGGGGGGGGGGGGGGGGGGGGGGGGGGGGGGGGGGGGGGGGGCAATGCCATGTCCTAGATTACTTTCAATGCCACTTCCTTCCTGTTGCGCTCGAATTACCATCCCCCTCTCCCCCTTTACCTCCTCCTCTGCTCACTCTCCCCTATTCCTCCTGTTTCAACGTCGCCCTTTGTACTGCAATTACACAAGCCCCAGGACAAGAGATATGCCAGGATGTCTTCCATTGAAGTCAAATCATTTGTACATAGTGAATTTTAGCAAGCGCACCATTTGAGGCAGACTTGTGTTCCCCTGCTTCAACACAATGGCCTTAATCTGCCTGCTCTGTGTCCCTGCCTGACTGACTGATAAGACCACTGCCAGGGACACCTCATCTAATCTCAATTGCACAACAAGAACCTAAGAACTTCCTGACAGCGATAAGACATATCATATCAATAAGATTATGTTCCTTCACTGTGTTTTTGTCATATTCAAAACAATCTCATATGGTCTTGTTTCAGATGATAGAAATAGCTGATTTTTTTCTTTTTATGTCACAGAAAACTGATCTAGTGGATATATAGTGGAGATATAGTTCTGTTTTTTTTTTTATTAATTAATTTTTTTAATCAATAGCTCTACAATTAAATGAGCCCGTAAACAACCCAAACAAGCCAGATGTCTGGGGGAAGTTAACATTTTGCAGCCAGCAAATCTCCTGTGTGTGTTTTTTCAGCCCAGTTGGATTTCTTACCAATAAAGCTGATGGCCTCGGGAAAGAACTGCGAGAGATTCTGGCTCCAATGATCCGAGATGGGGATCTGCTTGTACTTAAACTCCCCCGCGTTCTCGAAGAGATTGGGCAGGTTAGGAGTCACATTGAGGATGTATTTGATGCCGTACTCCTCCAGCACGTCCAGGTTGGTGGAGTCCTTGGCGCAGCCCAGGTAGAGGTGCGGCAGGATCTCCACCGGGAAGGAGGGCTGCGGGTTGGACAGTGGGCTGCCGTCTGAGTCCGTGGCGCTGCTGGGGTCTCGGTCGATGTCTGACTCAATGTCCGAGGAGTCGGAGCTGATCCGCAGCCCGCCGAGGCCCAGAACCTGAGCCGTGGGGGAGCTGCTGCTGTTAGAGGAGCCGTCCAGGTTGGTTTCGCACAGAGTTGGAAACTCTGCCTGGAATTTACTGAACCCACCTGGGGAGAAGAACAGTTACAGTGAACAACTTGTATTTTTTACTGAAATAAAGCCTGCAAAATAACAAGTTGTACAATAAAAGATTATTTATGATTGCATGTGTGAATGAACCTCCAAAATGTGAATGAACCGCACTTACCCTCCAGATAAAAGGCCTTGTAGCCCTCGTCCTTCATTTTCCTCAGCAGTAAACCCAGCACGGATCCTCCGTCCACATTTTCGTTCCACTCCCGGCTGTACTCGTCGTACAACACGATGGTGTCCGTTTTACACCGGCGCACGAATCTCTCCCGGTCTTCCCCGTCGGAAAGTAACGACCGTACGGGCAGGTTGCCCTTCTTGAGCCGTCGGAGCATGAGGCTCGGTATGGCCACATTGATCGCCGTTTCGACGTGCGACGACTCATAGAGCTCCTGGGCCCGGCAGTCCATCACAAGCAGGCCGTCCCTGCGCGTCTCCAGCTGCTCTCGGAGCCAGCCCACGGTCTTGCTGATCGCCATTACCGAGTCGAGCTGGACGACGGGCTTGAGCTTGTCAAGCATTTATAAGCAGGAGTATAAAATGTTTGGGAAAAGCTTGGGGAGCTTCCTGACTGAGGGCGCGATCTTTCCTTTTTTTTCAGTCCGATCCGTTGCTTGGAGGGCCTTCCACTGCACAACACGAAAAAGTCAAAATGTATAATCAGGCAAAAAAAATTCACTTTGAAAGGCTTCGCTGTCCTGATGAAATCTGGGACGATAAGATCAGTAAAAAGGCAAGTCCTCCTCACAGATTTCCCGACTGCAGATTGCCTTCACTGGCGCTCATTCATGCATCTGCTTGAAGCGGCCGAGTTATTTATCAATGAGTCACACTGGACCTGCGACGACGCTGACGCTTCCTCTCTTCTTATATAACTTCACGGATACTGAAGCAGCCGCTTTCCCACTTTTCTCTTTTGGAGATCCAGATTGCCAGGATGGCTAATAGGTGGGAACGTCGTTTATTTGGACCGTTGCAGGTTCAGTTCGTCTGCTTCTGTCTTGCGGATGCAGCCCGTTTCCCCCCTTGTTTGCTTCTCCTCTCCTCTCCTCGATGTGAATAGACACGCTGCAGAGTCTGACTCAATGCGCTTTCTGCGGCGCCAGCCTGCTGAATGGCTACAATCAGGAGGTGTTTCATTGGATACGTTATATCGGTCGACCAATCAGAGGAGCCGCAACGGCGGTCGCCTTGGAAACGGGGGCCGCACGGAGCGGCCGGTGTTGATAAATTGTTAATGAGTTTGTCATTCACAAAAACGAAGAGGAATTTCCGCTCCGGATCAAGTGAGTGCAAACAAACACAAAAACTGAGGAAGGAAGGAAGGGGGGTGGCTTTTAACTCAGACTGAGAGAAGGACGAGAGAGTCTGAAATAGTATTTAGATTATAAAGACTGGCAACAACACAGGCCTTTAATGATGTCAGTTTCTGTTGTCAGTGTGCGTGTCGTCCTGAGTCAAAGATAACACCTTTCTGCAGCATTTTGATCATAAAACATTTTATTTTATTATATTATAGGATTATACCAGATGTGGCATATTTAATTTCTTTCTTCCAGATTCTTGGCAAAATGTATCACGGATTGCTTCACTTGTTTCCATCACTTTAGTTTAATTTTACTCATGTAAAAGAGGATAAAGTACTTTCACATGAATTAAACTAAATATAAGGAAAATGATCATTTATATTTCTGAATTTAAGAAAAGATTAAAAAATAAATGCATACCCTACATGGTTGCATTAGATACCATGTTGACAGAATAAGTTAATGACAGACAACATTTATAATGTCCTTCTGGGATTGATAAATTAAATCAATTTCATATATTAAAAAAAAGAACTGTCTCTGTTGTGTTTTTCCCCCTCATGTTTCTAAGCATCTTTTTAATGGAAAGCAGCTAAAATATGTTCAGTTGAATAACACTGTTCGGTGATATTGTGAACATGCAGCAGCACTGAAGCTATTTCTGTCTGCACTCAGAGGTTCATTCGTGTGGGTGGTGGTGTGTCACTGTATCTCTCACTCAAGCAAATACTGCAAATGAAACATAAAAAAAGAAAGAAAAGAAAAAAACAGGTTGCTGTCAAACTGCGAAAATAACAAATAAGCTATAAGAATGAGCTGTATTGTTTTAGGTTTCTAATGTAGGCTACTGTATAATGATTTTTAAATCTTGATGCTTGTAAGTTGCAAATCATGATAAAAAATAAAATTCAAAAGTAAAGTCAATTCTAGATTTTTTAGGGGAAAAAGTTTGGGATGAGAAGGAAAAAGAGCAAGGCAAAAAATGCGAGAACGAGAGCAAGAGTTGAAGAAGGCCACTGAGAGAGCAACACATGAAAGGGAAGACAAAGAAGAAGATGTCAGTGTGAGGGATTAAGAAGAGAAGGTTTCAGATTCACAAAGAGGGACAGAAGCAAACAGTGTAGATGAGGCAGGTGATGGAGAGGATGATGGCATATATCGTGACCCAGCCTTTATTCCAGTTGGACCAAACCCTGACATGTGTCAAGTTCTTCATTTTCTTTTTTCATCAGACACGTCATATCAGGTCTGTGTGACAGATTATGTGTCTGATAAAAAAGAAACCAAAAACTACAGGTATGTTATAAGGTCAGATATATGAAGCTTCACAAGTGTAGTCAATTAATTTTTAACAGCAATCATGATCAAACTAAATATGATGTCTTGTGTTAGAAAAACACTGATACTATATTAGATCATTGTAATTCATTCATTAATTTTTTGTACCATCCATACATCCATCCATTTTCTGTACCACTTAACCTTATTCAGGGTCACGGGTGGGCTGGAGCCTATCCCAGCAATTAGCAGGCAAGAGGCAGGGTACACCCTGGATAGGGGTATAGAAAATGGATGGATGGATGGATGGGTTGAGTAACCCTAATTTTAAGGGGCGACAGATGTATTATTTCCTGTTTTTAAAAAAACCCTGTTGGAAATTCCAAAACCACCTGTAATGACTGAATGGCTTTCTTCATTTGTTGGCAAAACCAACGTTAAGCCCTTTGTGGATACAAAGGAAAAAGTTCAGTCCAAACAAAACCTGATCTCAGCCAGAAGACCTAAACCTATAAGTCAGAGCTAAAATCAGGACATGACTCATACCTTGAATTTTTGGATGCTCAGACAGGTCAGTCAATTTTTCTAAAGGAGCAGGATTTTTCTCTAGAAGCCAAGAAAAAACATCAAAAAGCAGTGCTCCGGTTCTCTTCCGAGACCGTATGAAATACTGGTTCATGGGGCTTATCAATATGTAACGCCTCAACATCTTTAAAGCCTGGTGTATCAGATTATCTAGGCTAAAGTGGAAGCACACAACTATAAGATCCCCCAGAGCGTGGAGATACTTGTAATAATTCATTCATTCATTGTTTCATTTTTTATTAATTTGTTTTGTTTTTATTCATTAAATTTTTTTCATTAGTTCATTGATTAATTTAACAAATAAATACTTGACAAGTTTAATTAATTTTTAAATTTGGATTTATTTAAACCCATCGCTTCTAACAGCCAAGATTCCTCAACATCCTGAAGATGTTCCTGTTTCAACTTGTAACATGGGTTTTTAAATGTTAAAAAGAAATTAGATTCAACATATTTAGAGAGTTTCTTTCTTTTTCTATATCTGAAATTATAATTGTGACCAGTAACAAGTGGATTTTAGTTGTCTGAAATAAGAGTTTCTCTCAGGAAGAATTCTATTAGGGATTTCCGGAATGATAGGAAGAAAGTCATTTTTGATCTCTAGTAGGTAGACACCAATACACATAAAAAACAACATAATTTGTTCCATTGAAAATGGCGTTTGAATTGTTTTATATCAGAATAATGTAAGTTTCAATGTCTGGAATATTCATTCTGATAGATATCGGAAAGCCCACATTTAACTAGCTGTTTGACAGGTTAAATAGTGGAGTAAATACAAGGTAAAGTAAGTGGAATCAAACTAAATAGAAATACCAGTATACAATTCAGCTGTTTACTCCAAACTTTAAATTATTAGATGATAGCAGTGACCAGATAAGAAAAGTTTTTAATTCAACGTTGATTGAAGGCCAGAATAGTTAATTTTTGGCTGAAGGGTAAATGTTGAAAATATATAATTGTATCAACAATTCAATTCAATTCAAATTTATTTATCTACCACATTAAAACAGCACCCACTGACCAAAGTGCTTTACAGTAGCAACTGCATCACAGGTGAAAATAATCACAAATAAAATTAGCAACAAAATGACAATAAAAAGTACAGACAAAATAACAATAAGAATAACAGTAAAAGTACCAATAGAATAACAATAAAAGTAACAAGTCAATGTATACTCCATATTTCAACTAGTGTTGAAGGCCAGGGAAAAAATGACATGTTTTCAGTCTGGACCTAAACTGACCAAAGGACTGAAAGGACCTGACAGGCAGAGAAAGACTGTTCCATAGTCTGGGTGCTGCCACAGAAAAGGCTTTTTCCCCTCTGGTCTTTAGCCTGGCTTTAGGGACAGCCAGCAAGAGCTGGTCGGCTGATCTCAGGGCTCTGGGTGGAGTGTAGGACTGCAACAGCCCACTTAAATAAGATAGGAGGATTTTGCAAATCATAACGATGCAATTCGCTGAAAGTGCCAGAAAACAAGGAGGCTGTCTGGGAATTTACTCTGCGTATCCGGCGTACTGGGGCGCAGGGACTAACCACACCCTGGGGCAGTGTTACAAAAAACAGCACTGCAAAGTGGTCAGAAAAGTAAATGGACTGTACTTGTATAGCGCTTTTCTAGTCAAGTGACCACTCAAAGCGCTTTGACACTACATGTTCATTC
>JAOXYM010000010.1:10699783-10717004 GCA_028567055.1 Leptatherina wallacei | reverse complement strand
TTTGTAAACTAACAGCAGGATTTTGAAGTCGATTCTTTGACAAACAGGAAGCCAGTGTAAAGATCTGAAGACTGGTGTTATATGATCCACTTTCTTGGTCTTAGTGAGGACTCGAGCAGCAGCATTCTGGACTAATTGCAGCTGTGATTGTCATGGTTCCGGAGATCTGTGAGTGTGGGTGAGTGGTGTGTGTGTTCACAGGAGGTGTGTCCTGCAATCAGCCAGCTGCAGAGGTGAATCAGCAACTGCTCTGAGCCTGCTTAAAAACCCCTGGCTAATTTCCATTCATCACTGGATCATTGCCTCTACAAGGTGTAGTTTCCTACCTGAGAACAACCACAGCCTCTGAAGCCTGTCTGCCTGTCTCTCTGTCTCTCTCTCTCTCTCTCTCTCTCTCTCTCTCTCTCTCTTTCTTTCTTTTAATCCTCTATGTTCTTTAAGTGATAATAGGCTGACTTAATAACTGTTTCAATAACTTCTGAAGTTCAGCTCTGAGTCAATGACTACAATGACACAAATACAGCTTAAAACTTGACTGTACAAAAATAGAAGCCATATGTTAATTTTGTCCAGAGACGGCATCAACTTCTCTGGAATTGAAAGAATCTGGGCTGGAGCGTCGCACAGTGGAGACATGGTTAGAAGAATCTGTATGCTAAATTTGTTTTGTAGAAGATAAAAAATGGCCATCCAGACAGTTATCAGAAACAAGTCCAAAAGCTCTGTGATGGTATGGAGTTGATGGTGAGCTGGCAGCTTTGATGTGTAAAAATGCAAAGATATTTTAGAGCAGCATATTCTGCCACACAATAAGGCATCTTTTCCAGGGTCATATATGCATTTTTCAACAAATGAATGCTAAACGCCATTCTGCACCCATTACAAAGACATGACTGAGTATGTGGTACTGGACTGGCCAGCCTGCAGTGAAGTCTTTTCCCAAAGGAACAATGGGACAAAATAAGACTTGAAATGCTTAATTTGGCATCCTAAATTTATACTGACTGCAAAAACAGTTTAAGTAAATGTCAAAATCATTCTTAATTCTCTTTCCTTCATTTAGCATTTTCTCAGCTGTGTTGCACCATCGACATTCCTTGTGTGGACCCAATGACTGGCATATAGTTAGGTTTAACTTTCATTGTTTTTAGAATGAGGAAGCATAAAAATAACTCTCCCTTACAGCAGCATGAACAGGTACATATTAAAATCTATTTACTCAAATAACCCATGACATTAGCTAGAAACACTGGAAGTTGTCTGAAATCTCCAACATTTGGAGAAAATTTTCATCAACACTTGAGACAGAAAGGTTTCTGTAATGAGAAAAAGAACAGGAGACAAGTGAAAACATGATAGCAGCTGATGCTGTCTGAACTTGTTGCATCTCAGCTCCATGTGGCCCCTTGTCACCCTCCTTAACATCCGAATAATCTTTCCCCCTAGAAGACACCCACCGCATGTCAGGAAATGAGTCGAGACATGCAAGTTCAGGCAGGACCTGTCACTCCGCAGCAGCTGTTTCAGTCCCGAACGCAAACACAGACACACAAATATCCTTCCATCGGTCTGAAGCTCTCACTGCAAGTAAGGCTCAAGAATGGGAGGAATGTGACAAATGCTGGGAAAGGGAAGACGCCCCAAAGCAGCATGGGTAATGACCTCCCAGATTCTGGCATGGCAAGCAGGATAAGGGCAATTATGTGGTTGTTTGCTGGTGATTTGCTGGTTGTTGTGTGAAGTGCAGGAGCCCTGTAATTGGGCTGCTATTGCAGTTATTATTATCAAACCACAGAAAGAAACCTGCATTAAGCATGAGATGGAAGTTAAGGCAGTCTAATGGTACATTTCCTACATATGAATACATTAAGCTGAGCCAAATTGTGAAAAAGCAAGTTATTTTCCAATTCTGCTTTTCCAGAACATTCACAACCAAGTGCAGTAAAGCGGGTTAAGGTCATTTTAAGAGTAATAAAGCCATTAACAAAACACACTACCAGAAGCCAATAATGTGACAAGTTATTACGCTATTGGTTGATATGTGGTGTAATGGTGTTGGGATATGTTCTCTGCACATGTTAGTGCCAACATGGTTTAAACACCACAGCATACTGAGTATTGTTGCTGACCATGTGTATCCCTTCATGACCACAGCGTACCCATCAGAATTGGTAATTGTTTTGGCTCTTTCTTTTAATGTTTTTTTTTTATTTATGTCCAAATATATGTGTTTGTGGCATGTATTCTATGTATGAAAATGTCTACTAAGTGCCGTGATCTATGTGTAAGTTGGAAAGGTGATGTATAAGTCTAAATGGAGTTGAATTAAAACTTTGTAAAGAACAGTTTCCTTTCAAGGATGGATTATCAGAACATTTTCCCATGAGCAAAAATGTTTTGTTTTATTTTTACGATCTTTACTAACCCTTTGACACAAATCATACTGCATGCCTTTCAGCCACAGGTGTGTGACGTCAAAAACACAGGCAAGCTGTGTTTGCTAAAACATGCTTTGCACAAGATCAATACCATATACTGTGTCCTGGCCTTTGGATTCATGGCCTTTGGGCAAAGTAGAAGTGCATTGTGGATATATAATATAAAAGAAAGGCAGAAGTTTTATCACCTCTAAATATGTTTCCTCTAAAAAAATGTATTGCTTTATGTTTTTTTTAGGTGCAGGGCCTTGGGCCAATTCCATGAACAAACCAATTCATTGATGAGTTCAAATCAGTTGAGTTTGTGCAGTTGATATAAAAATACAACTGTATTACTTATTGCATAAGAAGGCGAACAATTATTTAGCATATGGACTAGACATGAAGAAACTGATCACTTAACTCCACATAACTAGTACCAGATTGGACCCTCATTTGCCTTTAAAACTGCCTTAATTCTTGGTGGCATAGATTCAACAAGGTGTTGGAAACATTCCTCAGAGATTTTGCTCCATATTGACATGAAAGCGTCACACAGTTGCTGCAGATTTGTTGGCTGCACATCCATGATGAGAATCTCCTGTTCCAGCACATCCCAAAGGTGTTCTATGGGATTGAGATCTGATGACTGTGGAGACCACAGGGAACTCATTCATGTTCAAGAAACCAGTTGGAAATGATTTGAGCTTTGTGACATGGTGCATTATCCTGCTGGAAGTAGCCATCAGAAGATGATACACTGTGATCATAAAGGGATGGACATGGTCAGCAACAATACTCATGTTGGCTGTGGTAGTTAAACCATGCTCAGCTGATACAAAGTGGCACACACACACCATTACACTACCAGCAGCCTAAACTGTTGATACAAGGCACGATGGATCCATGCTTTTATTTTGATTCCACCAAATTCTCACCCTATCATCTGATTGTACAACTGAAATTATAACTCATTGGTCCAAGCAACTGCCACTCACTGGATATTGAGAAAATGTAGGCTATACCTGAAAAAGTGGCCGGCTAGTGTATTGTGTAAAAGTATCATCATATCAAACAGTGTAATATTATGATCATATTCACTATGATCTGACTCTTGTATAATCTCATTCACAATAGAGGCAGGCAAAGTAGCTTTAAATCCGTTTCTCCTCTGTAACCCGTTAATTTCTTCAAAGGAAAACACAGCAGGCCTCTGTGTTATCCATCTCCTCACATTCAACTCTGCTTCGGTAGTGATGGCAGGGAGTCTGTATATAAAATGAATATGGATAAACTTCTCCTCTTCCTTCTCCACTTTTATCCCCGTTCAATTTCCTTCCTCTCCATACTATCTGGCTTGAAAAAATGTTTTTGTGCAGTCAAGTGATTTATCTGACAGTTGATAGTTTCTGGCTGAATTTTATTGATTTCCCCACAACATATTTACTTTAAAGCTATCAAAATCTGGCAGGCAGTTAGTAGAAGAGTGATATGAAGTTTCTATAGTGGGTGGTCAACCCACTCTGTTTGCCCATCAAACACAGAGGACTCTGGTGCAGTCTTTTTTTTTTGCCAAAGTGAAATATTATTTTATTTTGTGGTCCCTGTTTCTTTCATTCTCCCAAACACACACTCACACACACTGGAGATGATGCAATTCCCATGCATAAATAGTGTGTGAAGCAACAGCACTCAACACTGTCTCCAACTATTTTCACAAAAATGATGTCAGGAATAAAAGAAAGTTGCAGTAAAATGGATTCACCAGAATACAGGATTAATGGGAATTATCTCAAGTTGAAATATAAATTGATGATCACTATCAATTTAGTTATTAATATAACATTTACTTCAAAATAAAAAATATTATTCTTTACAGTGCATTGTTTTTTGAGTCATGGGATTAAATGAAATGTTTTTGGACATCTGTTCAAGGGATAGAACACCACCTTTAAAAAGAAACCATCAATTGGTCATTTGATAATGGGTCAAAATCTACCTTAATTATTTACAAGGGTTTAGATTTGATGACTGTGAAGACCATGACACATAATTCAAATTATTTACATATTTAAACCATCATGTTTATTTTGCCCATTTGGTCAAATCATATTGCCCTCATACAGTGTATGAGTTCCTCCATTAGAACAAAACAGATATCTGAAAAATAAAGATTTAAACCCTGTGCTATAGTTTGAGATATTGGGAATATCTATCTGTCCAGGCTTCCTCGAGCCTAGAGCCTGCCCTCTCTCCTCTTGTAGACAGCCTCCATGTAGCATTTCAGATGTAATCTGTTGTCCAGCTAAACCCCCCCAGGTATTTGTAATCCTCCACCACCTCTACCTCTTCTTTCAAGATTTAAGCAGTGCTTTGCTTACTCATATTCCTTCCCAAACCCATAATCATCTCTTTTGTTTTGTGTGTGTTCAAGATGAGGTAATATATTCAGCACCATACCACTAACTGATTGACTGGTTCTCTGTACTCACCTTCTTGTCCATCACTGACACACCCCATAACTGCAGAGTTAGAAAAGTGTTTCTGCAGATAACAGCGTTGTATTGGTGTACAGTGTGAAGAGAAATGGTGAGAGTGCATGGATGAGATTTTTTGGGAATCATAACAAAGCAGGGTGTCTTCCACAGCACAGAAACCCTTTTCTGACTCAGGCTAATGTTAAAGGGTCATTGTGTAACAGTTTTTGTTGTTTACTGGCCAAAATCAATATCTGCATGTATAAATTTGTTATCATTGGTGTATTATGATCTCAGCTAATGATGTGACACATTCTCGTAAGTGAAAAAATTTAGATTTATTCATACAAGACAGGTAAGCCGGTAGGGAAGCGCCATGACGGTCTGCCATCTTGATATTACCGCCATCAGCAAGGGACAAATAGCACCAGCGCGGAATAACTCCGCAGCATTGAGATACAAACATGGCAAACTGCAAATGACATTTTGTCAATAGTCTGCCGCTGCTCTAAAACGGGAAACCTCCCGATGGTCAGTGGATCACAGCGGAGAGACTGGACTCAACATAGCACCGGCTTTTTGTCCCAGTAAAAGCAGCTTAGAAAGCCTTCCCACCGGCTTTCAGCCCAGCTTGCTGTGAGGTCCGAGAGGTTTTTTCGTGTGTGCTGAACCTGATAGTACAGTGAAGTGAATAAGGAAGCTAAAAATATTTTCAGTAAGTTAATATTAAAAGAATATGTTGGAGTGAGATTAGTTAAATTTAGTTCTAGAAAATCAATCAGAGTGAGACCTCTGTCCAGGTGTCTGTGAAATCTTGGATAATAATCTTGTTGTAGCCGTAGCAGAGAAGCACAGATGGCGGAGAATTCACGCTGTTACTGAATGGACTTTTTGGAGTTTTGCCTGGGACCGATGACTTTTCATGGCTATTTTGAGGTTCTGGAGGCTGAATTCGCACTCTGCTGCCACACTGGAGACTGGAAATAGAAGTGCCAATTTAGCCAAAGTTTTGAAATTAGGGAACATTTCACTTATGAAGTGATCAGAAGTTGGTAAAGGCTCTCTGAACAAAGGGTTTCTTTCCTCAGATTTTTCTGTCGCTGTTTTAAACAACTTGTGAACGACCCCTGTGTTGAAGCCATAATTCCCATCTGATTTTTTTCTTTTGGCCTATTCACACTCGCATTAATGATGGGATGCAGTTTGCAATTTTTATGAAATCACAGACCTCTTCCCCTGAGTGAACACTCCATGAACTATCGGATGACTTGCTTTTATCAGTGTTGTCAAGGCTTTTTGACACACTGGAGCTACCGTTTTTGCAAAACGTGTTTGAGAATGTGAGGTGCTGGAATGCACGATACGTTAGAATGTGTTACACAATTCCAATGTTAAATGGCAGTAATTGTTACACAATGTCCCTTTAAAGAGGTGCTTTAGAATCTGACATATTGTTCTTCACAGACCTTCAGAACCCTGGGCCTGACACCATCTGGACCTGCAGCCTTGTTCTGGTTCAGTCCCTCCAGCTGCTTCTTCACCTGACTGCAGGAACAAACAGGCTGGGAGGCAGAGGAGGTCTCAGTGTGCCCTGATGTAAAAGTGAAGAGGATTATGAATGAATGAAGCTTATGGTTTGATAATAACTATGAGCAGATTTGCCTTTTTGTCTCCTCTTTTAGTGCTACATCTTTCACACCTCATGTTTAACAATCTTCACGGTGAAATAACCCTTGACATGGTTTGGTATAGGGTTTTTCAGAGCTCTGAAAATGTTAGTTAAGGTAAAGGATTGAACAAAGAACAAACAAGAACTGGCTGCGCTTGATTTGACCCCAGAACCCCCAAGTGTGGTATAGCTGTGGACCACCCAGGGTGTCACTTACTAACACAGACACACACAGTGACCACTTTTGTTCATAAACTGGAGTCAGCCCAGGAGACAGACTTCGTTCCACTCCATCTCCTTTAGAGCAGTTAGCACAAGAGATGGCCTTTGACTGACTGAGTGGTGGAGAAGAAATTAACTTCAATTCAGAATGACACAAAGCAAAAAGCCTCACACTCTACTGAAGATAAACAATAACTATGGTTTTGAAAAGTTGTTAATTAATTTAACTGTTACAAAGTTGAGATCCGTAATAACTAACCTTTGGAACAACCTGCTCGAGGAAATCCTTTTACAAAGAACTACATGTCCTGTGAACACCCATTTTTATGAGCTGTCAGTTTAATCATTAACTGTTCTTTGGTGTGACAGGTCAGTGTTGTCACTGACCTGCATTTGCACAAATTACAAATTATGCATGTTTTGTTTTTTTAATTAGTTAATGCATTATACTTCAGCTTAAAAATCCAATAGACAATCATCTTATTGACATTATTGACAAGTTGTCGTCCACATGATGTGTTGAAAAGACACTGAAGACTGTTGACTTAAAGTTAAGCTTGAGTGCTCTTTTCATTCTGGTGGAAGAGCAATTTATTCCATTGAAAATGGCCAGTTCCTTTGTTTCTACAGACACAGGAAGTGAAAGTCACTTATGTCTCAGTTACGGCACTGGCAAATGTTGTATGGGCCAGGAGTGGAGAACATGACAGTTTCCAGCCTGACTAGGATTATGGCAAGTCTTCTGTGGGCCACATGTGGTCCAGATGCCACTTGTTGGCCTGGACATGTATTATGGCAAATATTTTGTGGGCTTGAAATGGTCCTAGTACGGGAAGCCTTGCTTATAGCAATTTCCTTTTTGGCCACATGTGCTGGTTATGTGGTTGAGTTTTGGCAGTAACTCTCACATTTATGCAAGGCTGTAAATCAAGGCCAAATTTGGGCCAAACATTTTCCTATCTGGGATGACTAATACTCCGACCAAACTGGTTGGACATAAATATATTTTTACACACTTCAGTTTCTTTTTTCCTGTTGGAACCAGATCTAAAATTCCACTCAAATTGTTGCTATTTTTTAAGTGCACCAAATCACCTGACTTAAACATATCTCTTATTGCTGTCATTTTTTGTTTGTTGATACATTGTCCAGGTAAAGATACATTAACTTGAAATCCGCCGACAGATTTCCTTTCAGCGTTTCAACAGCTGTGACAGTGACACACAATGACAGTGAGCAGACGGCCACTTAATGCTAAGAGTCGACAGCCATTAGCCAACTGCCTGAGATACAACGATTAACACCGTCACTGCCCTGCAACCGGGGCCACTAACTGTCATCACTGAGCTACATCGCATAACATGGGGTGGCACACGCACACAAAAACATCTGTAAATAAACAGACTGTAATTCGGATAGGATAGGACATGATAGGATTCAATTTATTGTCATTACACATGTACAGGTACAGTTAATTATTATTACATACATTTATACAGCATTTTTGCACTCTTTCCACCCAGTATATTATAATATTATACAAATAAAGGACTATTACCATGTCTTATGACAAACTCTGGTGCAGCTGGTTGCACTTTGCCCCAACTTTAACCTACCCCCTCAGGGTCAGAATTGCTTTTGTCAGCACCTCCCACCCTCAACCACTTCCTCAGCTTCCTCTTTTCATATCCCAGTCCGGCCTAACGCCTACCCATGACCCAACTTCTACCCTTGCCAGCACTGCCATGCTCTTTCAATCCAATCAGCCCCATCAGCCCTGCACAGGGCCAGCCGCCCACAAGTCTCGTGTATGGCTGCAAAGTCTTAAAAGATCTCCCTCTCACTAATGCCTCTTAAGTACAAAGCCCTTCAGCCAAGTAAGGCTCAACTGTGACAGTATCTTGCAGCAAGGTTCAAACATTACCGTCCCACTGCCAGCTGCTGGTCTTAAGCCAAAATTACCTTACAGGCTACAGGAAACTGTCTGTAATAAACAGATTTTATTCAAAGGTCACCTGCCTGCTTTTATTTTTTACCTGGCCGAATAGCATTTCTGGGTTAATAAGGATATAATTACTAACAACGCTACTTCTTTAAAACAATTCAGGAAGCTGAGGATTTCCATCTGTTTTAGATCGGGATTATTTGGATTGTTTCTCCAGACATTTAAAAGAGGGATAAAATATAAATTTACTGTTTCTTCACTTATGTAAAGAAGAGCAGAATTTTACTCTTTGGGGATTAAAGCTGCTGGGTACTGAACCCCAAAGGTTTGAACATTTGCACGCCTTTGGGTATGAACTTGAATGACTTTTGAATGACTTTTTGAGCACTGTAAGTTAACTGTTGTCTACAGTTGGAAACCAAACAAGGACAATAAACTGAGTCAATATGCTCAATTCCAGGTGGTGATTGTGACGGTTTACTTTGCTGTGTCTGCTGTTCTACAAATAGGCTAATCAGTGTGGAGATGGTATTATTTCAGTGCAACTATCAGGACCTAGCCTATGCTTACTACTCACTATTGAGTCTCCCCAGATTTCACTGCTTTGCTTCACCACTGAGTGACATTACTTTCAAGAAGATATAGTTTTAGGCTTGACTGTGTACTTAGTGTACAGGCCATCAGAACTGTTGTGTGGTCACTGATATGTGCTTAACATTATCATTTTAAGTTGTTTATGAGTTTCATGTGAGCAGACGGTTCTGCGACTTACTCTGAAAGTGCTGAGTCTTCATTGTTTATGTGAAAAACTCACTTCCTGGTTTCCTGGCGCCTGATCATGACTTAGCCACAACACAGCCCCCTTTCTCATCCTCTCCCCCCTCTCAATTCAGGAAGAACGACCACGAGGTGGAGGGGTTAAAGCCTGTTTAGTTAATGAGTCTTTGCTAGATCAAACGTAAGCCGGATATGGACTCAAGGTTGCTTAACCTTACTCTCCTTGACACTGTACCTGAGCCTACAGAAATCTTTTTTTAAGATAATGGACAAAAATATGATCCAATATGGGTAAAGTATGTTAAATGTCTGCCCAATGCAAACCATTTAAAAATGAGCTTATAACCTTTTTTATTTCAAGGAGTCTGGACTAAAAAAAAGTCAAGAGGACATTAGAGACAATGCTTTCACTCCCATTGAAAAGTTGACCAACAATGGCTACTTAAAGAACAAGATATGTTATTGTTGACAAAGTCAAAGAAACTTCAATAATAGTCCATCTGGAAAACATGGAAAAACAGAGTGCATAACAAGGTTGCAAAGAGGAATCCAGTGCTCTTCCATAAGAATATTGCTGCCCTTTTACAATTTGCTAGTAGTAGATAGAAAAAATATTACAAGCTGAGACATTTACAATTTTTTTTCTTTTTTTCCGGGTCAAGTGAAACATGACTAACATGTTAAATTGTCTGTTTTTCTAACAGATGTTTTTTCTGTTTCTGTGCAGAATATTTTTAAATGTGATCCTCTCACATTCTTAGGCCTACAGTATGTGATAAGTCTTATGAGATATACAACAGAAGGTTCAGCTGATTAAAAAAGATAAAGATTGTAAAACAATTTGTGAACATTTGTCTCTTTCTAATAGTTTTGTAAGCATTTGTCTTGTGAGCAATTGTCTGCGCAACAGAAAAGCACAGCAATCTCTGATAAAAGATAATTTAGAATTCTGAATTCAAGCAGTAAATTCCAAAGGAAAATCTCTGTGCAACTTGATTCTCAAGAGAAAGCAGATTATAAAGTAAAACAATGACCTTAAGCACACAAATCAAAGAAGGAAACATTGTTTTAGAAGATGGAATGACAAGTCTAAGTAAATCCAAAAGAAATGTTGTAAATGAGCTGCTTATGTGAAGAAATCCTCAAACATCATGGGACTGAAGTTCTGTTCTGTATGGAGAAATGGACTAGGCTTGCTAGTTCTTGTTTTTGTTAGTCAAAAGAAATTTCATATTTGGCAAATAATATTTATATCTCGTTTTTATTTGGTTCTTTTGATCTATTTTTAGGAGTGGGAAGTAGAGGAAAAAGGCAAAATCGAATCAATCAATTAAGCCAAGAGTGAATCCTTTCCTTTGGTCACGGTATTGATGGATTTCCAAACGGGTGGAATCTGCTTTGAGCCATCAATCGCTGATTGATCTCTGGTCTGCTAAGCCTCTTTGATCTGAAGAACAAAGGGTTCCTGTTGGGTTACACAGGTCAGGATTGATGATGCATGAAATCACGGCCTCAGAGGGGAAACTGGTAGAAGACACTTGGCTTCCCATGGGAAGATCAGCGTTTGTCCAGTACGTGCCTCTTACACAAAGGCTATCTGGAAAACCGTTTACAGCTACAAAGGCTGGCAACTCATCAGATGAAACTACAAAGAAAAAAAGCGGAAGTTTGAGGTCCTCTTCCACTGGCAAAGCAAGAACCACAGTGGTTCAGTCTTTTCCTGCATATAAAGTACCTAACCATCACAAAATCAGTAAAATAAAATTAATCATTTATCTCTCCAGGAAGCAGATTAGAACATTATCTGACAGCACTGACTGTGCTGAGGTTGTCGGCGGCTCTTCTTGCCTTCCCTTGTCCGTCATCATCCTCCTGTCTTCCCTCTCCTCCTTTTCTTCAGTCTGGGGATAGACATGCTGACAGATTAACCTAGAACATTTGGATGCAGCAGCAGGGTGGGTGACAGAGTCCATGGAAGAGGGCTAGACCCAGAGGGAAGGAAGCCAAAGCTGAAGGAACAACAGTAACTGCCCAGATAGAAACTGTTTCTGCTCCCAAACCAGGGAGAGAAGTCTGATTAGGGCATTTTGAGTGATTACGAAAGCATGATGTGAGGAGTGTGTGTTACTGAATTTAAGGTGAGTGCGTGGGGGCTTCACCAACACCTGGTGGGAATTAGTGGGAGCAGGATGGGAGGACCAGGAGGATAGAAACTTTTTTTTTGTTTGTTTGTTTTTGCCTTTGTTCCTTTCAGATTAGAGGTTTGGGGTGTAGGTTTAAGAGGAAGGGCTTTCCCAAAACACTTGCACACATAAATACAAACACAAAGGTGAACAAAAATGCTTCTTTTAAAGATTGATTAACTGAAGAAATTAAACATATGTAAATGAAAAGACAAATGTATGCTTAATTTTAAATGGTTGGGTTTCAAGTGACAATATATGTGCCATGAAAGTTGTGAATTGTTGACCAGAGCATGTGTGGTGATAATATGTTCTTGATTACAGGAAAATGCCTTATGACTGTGTTGTTTTGGGTTATACCAATCATGTCAATCATTACACTGATCAAGATTATTTCAAGATTCCTCATGAAGTCATAAGAAAGGGAGAGCAGGCCAAGGATTTAGTTAAGTGTGACAAAAAGTGGTCTGTAAACCTTTAGTTGAAACCAAAAGAAGACAGCTAAAAGCATGCCATCGTTTTGCATGGATCACTTCCTTGAAGGTTTGAAAATTGCTGATCTCAGTTGGTCAGCATCCTTTTCTGTTAAGCTAGTTACATATGCTGTAAGAACAGAGAACTTTCTTTTTTTTCTCGAGGTGGCAAGGACAAAATGGCCCGGTTATTTCATACTTAACGAGAATTTGTCTGTGTCTTTATATGACTCACCAGCTGTATAGATTTACGTGAATTCTCATCACTTTGGCCAGCTATTCCTTGAAACAATCCAATTCAGCAAAAAGAAGAAATGTCAACTTTCTGCTTCACACTTTTCCACATTAACCACACCCACTTCAAATTTATGACCAATCACACAATAGTTCTCAAACACCACATAAGAAAAAAAGATCTGCCAAATCATGCTTCGAGAACATGCTGTAAGAACTGCCAAACTAAGGTTGCGAGAAACAAATTATGTTATTTTGATCTCACTACCTCTAGAACTGGAGCAAAGTTCTCCAGTCTTGTGGGGTATGTAACAGCCTTTCATTTCTGCTATTTTGTGGGTAAATTAAAGCTCATGGGGCAATAAAATACATAACTGCTTTGCTTTTTTATTCTAACTTGAGTAAATGTTTTTGCTTCATTCAACAGGTTGTTGTAGCAATCTTTATCTTGAAAATGACAGACTGGACTCCTCCAAGCTTCCCTTTAAATAGACTGAACTTTAGTAGAAAAGTGAAAGAGGGAACTATAGAGCTCTGGTAACCTGACATTCAGTGGAATAGTCAACAAGCCATCAGGGGGATAAAGCTTTGGCTATGACACAAAAGCCTGTGTGACTTCTGTCTCATTGGAGCTGAAGTAAAGGACTCATGGAGGGAGAAGCACTGTGGATCCAGCAGTGCACTGCAGGTCTTTCATTGTTTGCATCCAGCCAGTCCAGCACATAATGCATGGTGCACCCACGCTTTTTGTTCTTTTTGTCATTTTAATGGTCTGCTCACAGTCAGACCTCTCCAGAGTGTACAGTCCATCTGCTTATGCAAGGAGAGTGATTGCTGTAGTTATTGCTGTTATGTACAGTACAAGAGAGTTGTTACCTTATGTAAATGCACTTCAACCAGGTTTTCTGTTAACCTGAATTTACATTGTACATAAAAAGCAGAATGATCACAGAGGATGGACAGTAGGAAAGCAGTTCATCATCAACAGAGTAAAAGTAAGCAGGTGTTTTGAAAATCCAATCAGTAAATGTTAAGAGGATGACAGGATAACAGACAGTGAAGGAAAGGAAGGATCAGATTAGGTTGATGTCAGGAGACACTGCTGTCACGTTCCTAGAAGTAGGCTGCAGCAGCACTGACCCACAGACTGAAAATGCTGAATCAAGTACTTTAGCTTAGAGATGTGCTTAAAGCACCAGAAAGGAGAAACAGATCCAATCAAAAGTTTTGAGCTTCTTCAGACTGATACTGGTGTAATTTTAGAATTCGCCAGTGCTACATAGTTACGTCACTGTCAATGTGGGGATGAGTGCAAAACAAAGGTACCGAGTGAGTTTCTAGGCAGGTTCCAACCTACCAACAGGATAACTTATGGTATTCCACAGGATAAAAATAGGAATACACTGTACTGTGCAAAAGTCTTGAGCAAAACCCTTATTTATTCATACGTTGCTTGAAACAAGCCAGAGTTACTTGTAATGTTTTAAAGTGGTGTGGAGCAACAATTATCCAGGATTTCTGAAGGTCTTTCAAAGTTTTCCTTGGACATGGCCTGCTTTTTAAAATAATTTGCAGTCCATTCCTAGAAACTGATCTTTTTCAAAAGAATGTGCAGTTTTGCTTGATATACAATAATTGTACATATGCCTCATGCACTGAGATGCGCAATTATTAATAGAAATACAATGTCTGCACCTATTTCATGTTCCCCTGTTATGTAAAGAAATAAAGGGTGACTAAAGATTTTTGCACAGTACTGTAAGTAATTAATCTATTTACATAAAGCAATATTTACAAACCTCAAGACCTAACAAAGGCATCAATTCTCTACCAGATTCCATCTCACTGCCTTTCTTTCACATGTTCAATGCTATCTTTCATGCACTGTGTATGTGAATGGAGGGCAAAGCTACTAACATATCTCATCTTCTGTTCACATGTTGCTCTTATTGATAAAAGTAACTCTGATTCCCTGACATGCACGTAAAACCAGGGAGTGTGTAAGGTAAGGGGGCTTAACCTAAGGTAACAGGGGACATGTGATGCCCTGGCATCCTCAGAGACCAGCTGTGGCAACAGGCTTAGAGGAAAAACTATTAACCAGGATCCTTGTGTCTGGAGCCAAACACATGACTGAACAAACACATGGAGTTTTGGTTGTGACACAATTATCCATCTGAAGAGAGCATGAGAGAGTCAAGCTTGTCCGTCAATCATAAAGCTGAAAACATCGCCTCAGAGTTTTGCTGTTCACATCAAGACAAAGGATCTCACAAAAGATTTACACTGGATCATTTTATGACCCCAGTCAGGTTAGAAATGTTGACTTGAGAAGTACCGCAATGCTTCAGGCACAGTGCCTACATGTACCAGCATGCACTCTGTTTGAGATTATCGACTACAAGCTGGTGAGCATGTTTACCTGACTGGGTAAGCTTCTTAAGACATCTGTCATCTTACGGAAAGTGTTGCTTGAACCCTGTGAGGCACTGGTTTCATGTGATGATTCTTCTCACTCACTTCTCAGAGGTTTTTTTTAAAACTGATTGTTTAGTTTATAAAATGTCAGAAAATAAAGAAAAGTCCTGAATTACTGGAGAAATATTTTCATAATTTATTTGCTGGAAATACATTGATTGTCAATAGAATTCCTGTGAATTAACCAGCAGGTTAATCAAATATTTTTCCAGTTTATTATTGTAAAAATAGACTTTTTAAAAACTGTATGATCTGTATGGTGGTCTACTAAATAATGTATGGTGCATAAAGAGCAACAGATATTTCTGGCCAGTAGGCCAGTGTGTGGATTTTTCCTAGAGGAGCCAAGCAGCTCAGTGTGTAATGTCAGATCTATGGAACAAAAGCCATCAAAACGCAAGCGGACTCAGCCGACTGACTGAAAAGGAAGTAAAAACAAACAAAGAATCATAGCGTTCTAGTAGTTTGCAGTGATTGTGGTAACATTAGCGCTAGCTATCACCAGTGCTAGCATCAAGCAAAGCCCTGCTCTCCAAGCTCTCTGTAATATTTCAAACTTTCAGCTGTGCACAGCAATAACTCCAGAACGCAGCCGGATAAATGTGAACTCAACACTTTTTTATTTAAAAAAAAAAAAAATTTATGAACTACACATCCTTGTTTCCTTGGTAACCACGGCGGCTGTGATTTAGAGACATCATCAAGTGTGATGTCTCTAAATCTATGAAAGTTTGAAGAATCCTGTAGTGTGTACCAGCCTTAAGAAAACAGCAGGCGCAGATAATGTTAATGCAATGTAAGTTGCGGGTGTCTCCATGTTATATTTAGAACATACCAACTACTGTGTGAAAACATTGCTATTTTTAAGACTGTTCTGTTTATTGAAACCACAGAGGGAAATAAAGTTTGTAATCATTAACACTGAAAAATATCATCACCATATCTGGCATTTACACTGCGTATTTACACTGTGAGAAACTTTAGATTTTTTAGATTTGCTGCTTCACATGGAACACGATTTACATATAATCTTATTAATTGACTGTCCTCCTTATTACATATGAAAAACATTTTTGCTTCAATTTCTAGTTGGATGAACAGGACTGATGTTCAAAAATTAAATGAATGAACAAGACTGTTTAAAAAAAATAAATAAAAAAAATTAAGGTCTTTCAAACCTTTCCAGGTCATCCTGTTGCATTCTCTTCTCTGGAGTACAGAAATCACAAAGGCTGGGGACAGCGGGTTGTCCCACTTTTACCTAAGAAAGACAAAATTAGCCTCAATTAGATGTCCATTAACATCAGACTAACCTAAAGTGAATGGTCCCAAATTGCTATAACATTAAACCACTGCGGTTAGCTGCATTTTAGCAATGCGTTGTCTTTACATTTTCATGAATAAATATATTCAAATGAGACTTTGTAAAATTAAATGCCATCCTTGGGATGTTGGTTGAAACATCAAAAGGTACATCACGGATGTACTATTATTTTTATTATCTATTATTATAAAAAGCTAGCTGTAGCAGCCATGCCGGTAGCAGTATTCTCACGTCACTCCAATTTTATTCCAGTTGCACTGGCTCCCTATTCACTACAGAGTGCATTTTAAAATCCTGCTTTTAACATACAAAGACCTACATTACCAAACACCAGATTATATTCGGAACCTTCCACAGCCCTGTGGTCCCAGCATGTTTGTAAAAAAAAAAAGAAGAAGCAGCCACCATCCCATAACAACCAACATACAGGCCTAAAGAATGTGCAAACTATGTAGTAACTATAATATAATAATAGCATATATATAAGTTTCTGGCCAATCACTGATCTTTAAGAGGCCTGACATGCTGATTCCGATTTTGGCCAATACCGATTTTAAAACATTTTTTTTAATAACTGACAGCATACGGCTTCAATGTTCCAATGTTATTTTATTGAAAAACAATTAATAGTGATCATGAAAGCATACAAACTATGAGGTTGTGTTCTCAAATATAAATGAAAAGTTTGGCCAATGAGGTTTGTTGTATTGAACATGCAGCCTCTTCAGGGAGGAGCAGGAGAGGAGGAATATCCTGATGCACTAACCTGGTCTTTATATCCCTAACTCTTTTAACTCTTGTCTTTATTTTTAACTGTTTTGCACTTGTTTTTAGTGATTTTAGTAATGCATTTACTTATTTATTGCTTTTAATCGCTTCTGCCTGCAACTGCTGTGAATGTGAGTGACAGACAGCCACACAATTTCCTTCAGGATCATTAAAGTATTTGATCTATCTATCTATCTATCTATCTATCTATCTATCTATCTATCTATCTATCTATCTATCTATCTATCTATCTA
>JAOXYM010000010.1:10654788-10665108 GCA_028567055.1 Leptatherina wallacei | reverse complement strand
ATCAAGAAGGCTGGTTCTGTCCTGGGGATAACTCTGGAGCCGCTGGAGCTGATTGTCCAGAGAAGAATGCTGCACAAAGCTGCTCAAAATAAAGGACAATTCTTCACATCCTCTACACACCACAGTGAAGAAACAACAGATTGTGTTCAGTGGGAGGCTTCGTCAAGTCTGTTGTAAGACAGAAAGGTACCGGAGATCATTCCAGCAGCCATCACCCTCCACCACCCTCGAACAACATCTCCTTGTAAGATCTTATAGTAAAAAATGCCTTCTTACAGTAATTTTTGTCTTCCTAGTCTCTTGCACCCTGAAGAGCATTTTTGACTGAATTCATGTGTCTGGTGGAGGTGGGGACCAATAGAGTGGTGTGGTGCAGCAAATTCGTCCTGATGATACCATTTTATTTTGAACTCATGATTCTGAAAGAAAGAGAGAAGTGGATCTTACTGTACAGGAAATGAGCTCAAAATAACACAGGCCAAAGCTGTCAATATTTGTCAGCAAATTGAAAAAAAAAACCAAAACACAAATCATTCCCTACTTATCATAAGCAGATCTGGCAACACTGCTCACACATAAAACGCAACACCAATATTTTCATTTGAATGAATGAATGAATGAATTATACTTTATTGATCCCCGAGGGGAAATTTGGGCCTGTATTAAAAGTGTGTCCCAAGTTCTTCTAGTTCTCTGTTGCAAAAAGGAAACAGACTATATACAGCTCTCAAGATCAATATACTAACATTTTTTTGTCAAATCCCCCAACTCCTGAATGTGTTGTCATGTAAAACACATCAGCAATGAACCAAAAACATGCTCCCTTATCATAGAAAGTCTGAAAAATTATTTTCAGATGCTTAATTACAAATCTGTTAAGTGAAACATTTTGTAATTAATTGAGAAACTTTTAAACTAAAAAAAATAGATGAAAGATTAATCCAGTTTTAAAGAAAAAAAAATCCCCTTTTACTTTTCTTGCCGGCGTACATTTGGTGTCTAGAGTCATTAGCATTAAAAAAAAAAGCTAAATGCTTTGTTTTAGGTACGCTGAATCTGAAGATATGTCATTCTCAGATCTGGAGAGTAAATTTATGTCACTTTTATTGTTATCTCAAAAGTCTGAAGTTGAAACTCTTTTAGTTCTTCCTTTTTACTTAGCTGTTAACACCAAATTGCTCTATTAGTTAAACTGTTGTCTTAACAAGAGCAACTAGCAAATAATGCTACACAAGACATCTAACTTTCATTCAGAGACGGTTCATTAAGACCTCAGAAAATTGTGTCATTGTAAAAAATTTGATCTCTCCTTAAAATAATTCAATATTTTAGTAATGATAATGGAAAAACAGTTTGTTTTTCAATGTATGGCTGACAATTGTGTCCTGATGCTGTTTGCTTTGTAGCTTCCTTTCATAATAGCAATATGGTCTGAAAACACTGTGGTTAATGACAATCACTGCTAAGGATATTTTCATGTCAGTGCGTAGGTGGCTACCATGCAGATGTCAGATGCAGACAGAGAGGGGAGAATGACGGAGGGTGAGAACTCGAGTGGATGTATCCACTTCCTTAAAGCCACATGAACATCCTCCCTGCTTCCTGGCAGTCTTTCAGCCCCCGCCATTTAAAAACATCAGCGCTGGTCTACCTGACAAAAATATCTTTGGATTTGGGTTCAAGTGTCCATGTGCTTGTCTGTGCTTTTCCTGTGCAATTTAATTGGCAAGTGAGTTTGTGTGTCCACATATGGGTGTGATCATTATCTGTGCCTGTGTTTTGTTTGGAGACCAATATAGCTGTTAATGAAGTGCACATTGTGCATCATAGTTTCATACATTCTTGGTACTCCAAATCATGTTTGTGGCTAAGGTTGTGCTGCAAATTGCTCATTTTGCCACCTCTGAGGACAACTTTAGTTTAAAATAATTAGCAGTAAATGGTTGTTTTGTCCTTGTGTGTCCTTTAAAGGAAGCACTACTGAACTTTGGCAGATTTTCTGTAAGCCGCCCCCTAACCACGGCTAATTCAACATTCTTCTTGTATCCTGTTTCTTTTCTGAGATCTCTCCAGCCAGTAAAACTCAGTTTGATGTTGACTCTTGTCTTATCTCTTGTTCTGTCCCTTTCTCTCTTTCTTTTCCTCTCTTCTTCCTATAATGTCCTCTTGCATTTCTTTGATGAATCAGCAACAGTGCACGTTCAAAACATCCATTGCGTTAATATCCAGTAGCTTGTGTGTGATGTGGTACGTAAAGCGAAAGTCAACTGTAAAGCGTCTCAGAAGCAAAAGTTGTGAAGTGCAGTTCATCAGCCTCGGGATGCTGCAGGGCAACAACGGTTCCAGGATTGTTGATAATAAATGTCACTGTGCCATCAAAACGATTGAGAAAATGGTCCTAAAGTAACATAGTGCTACTTTAAAAACAAAGCATCTTCAGACAACAGATATAGCTCGTTTTTTTCTGTCATGTTCAACTTCAACGTCTGCAACAGCTTCACTTTATGAACTTTCTCCATTTTCGACCCTCAACCTCTCCACTGACAGCCGCTCCGCTGCATGCATGTTTAGTGGTGCAGCAGTGAAAAAGGTCCCCCCTTAAACACTTTCCCACTGCACACTGCTCCCAATGTAGTTTAGGCTATTTAAACTGGTGTTTGAGTTATAAGAGAAATTCGTATTTTCATTCTTAACAGTTATACCACACACCACGAGCTACTCCATTCAGTTTCAAACCAGTCAATGAAAATGTGTCCGATCCTTACCGCTTCATTATACCCAGTAAGTGCATCCAAGAGAGAAAGGCTTTGCTTGTTAATCATCAGAGGAAGATTTATGGAGACTGACTCCAGCTGCAGGAGCTGTGTTTGGCTTTGTGGCGGAATGAATAATACAATGTGGGTGTGTGTGCATTGGCCTGGTAGTAATGATGAGCAAACAGTATTACTTGTGTGTTGGCATCCATGGGGGTAACCATTTGCGTGTGCAAGTGTGCGCTGGTTTCCAGAGTTTCACCAGCTAAGCCCCAACACTATAGCAGCCGAGGCATATGACTGGCTCTGGCAAAAAAGGTCACTTAAAGCACTTGACATGTGTATAACTTAAATAAATTAATACACAGCTACATACATGTTTTGGGACAGAAGCAATGGAAAACAGATATTAACATAATTAAGCACACAACAAACCTGAACACCTTTAATTAAACTAAGCTCATTCATATAAATACAGAACACTTTTTCTCAAATCAACACATACAAATTTATTATATGCTAATTAGGGCTGGGCGATATGGCCTCAAATATTGCGGTATAATCTTAAGCATGTAACAATATGTATTGCGATATATTATTTTCTTCCATATGTATATGTCAAAATGGCTGTTTGTAAAAAATACTCACATACCAGATACATCACAGCAGAACAAACACTTCAAAAAAGTATAAAATGCCATTTTAAGAACATTTATTGTGCAAAACTTATTTTAAAAAAACAAGCCTTCCAAGTAATTCTTAACAGAACTTGTGCATGTTTTTTTTTGTTTTACCTTCAGTTAAAATCTGTAGTGATGAATATCTTTGTGGTATTTTGTAAACATTAAATGCTCGTCCAAGACTCATTTTGACAGTTTCTAAATTGGCATATTCCATAACTCAAATGAAACCATGAAGCCTTGCTGGTCCCTGACTACTAAAAATACACAGATTTTCATTTTAACAAGTTTATGTAAAAAATAGAAATGTCTACATAATTCTGCCACAGATGCTCATTTTGACCTCATGGGATTTTGCGTTGTTCTATTTTTAGATTCCCGACATTCTGGATCAGATCAAAGGGGTTTAGAGGAACGTCTCGCGGAGTTTATGAATGGAAACATTATTCATTCCGTCATGACAATCTACACGGTTTATTATGAGGTTAAAGCGACTATTTAAAAGTTACAGCCAAAGCAGATCAGTCACTTCTTCTGTTGTAGCACCGACCACGTGATGCTCTCTTGAGTCCCCCCCCCCCGTCTCTGCTGGTGGATCCGCTGCTGTGTGAAATCAGATCCGAAAACGCTGATGACTACAAGATAATAGGCTATTTCATTACAAAAATTATTTCCTATCATTACCCATTTCAAAGCGTCAAAAATATAACAGCCGTGTATTTTAGAGAAGCGGAGCACAGCACTTCTGTGCAGTTCCAGGAAGGATGCGCACCTGGTTGAACCACCACTCCCATTGACTTGAGTTTCCGCAATCAGCTGTGAAGCAGCAACATGGTGCATCCAGACCGCTTCCGTGTTCGGTGGGACTCATTTTCAATCACTACTCTGTCAGGTCCATATGATCGATGTTGCACCGGACTTCTCAACAAGAAGCTAATCCTCTACCCCCGCTCCATGCTTTTGATTAAGGTAGGCGCAGCTATCGCGGTAGGCCGGTATAGCCAAAATCTCTACTGTTGGCAAATTCATATAATTTCTACCATATACCGTTTATACCGCCCACCTCTAATGCTAATTATATTTAATGTGTTGCCAGTGTTGCCCTTAAAGCAGCCATTCATAACAAATGCTCCTAATGCTAAAGCTTAATGCAATAGATGTTCTGGCTCCGCTGTTGTATAACAGTGTCAGGATGTATTTGATCATTTATGCAGAAATGCTGCTTCTGGCTTAAGGAGAGGAATCAATCCTGACGGCAGGCAAGACAGTCCTGAAAGTGTGAGAAGACTGGCAGATGGGGACAGAAAAAGCGAGAGTGAGGAAGGGAGATAGCTCTAATATATAATACATGGATGGAGAAATCTAATAACATAATGTTTATTAGCTACACCTTAGCTTAACCCAATGCACACTGTTTGGATAGTATTGAAATGTGGAGGAGGATGTAATTTCCTGTGCAGATTGCCACTTGAGGTAAATTTCTGATTTATGTCATGGTGACATAGATATAAAAAATATATTTGACTTGACTTTATTAAGCTTTGCTCTTGTTTTGCTGTTTTAGAGCAGATTTTTTCTTGCATACATATTCCTTTGCATAACTCTTATTGCCAGCAGACTGAAGGATTCTGGACAAAGGGATAGAAGGGCAGTTCTCCAAAAAGCTCACAATGTAGAGTTCGCAGCACTGAAAACGCATTAATGAGAGCAACAGTATTGCCTCCCACATCATTCTCTGGTGGTGATGCATACTTTTAGCTACTACTTTAAAATGTCTACTTTTTCCACAAAAGCTAATGAACAGTTTCCCATTTCAGAGCAAAAACCAACAACGGGAAAAAAACCAAGAGGCACCTACAATTCAATCAGTTCCATCATTTAGGAGGCATGTAAGCTCAGTGGAAAGCTAAAACAGGTAGTCACACATTAGCGAGAACTGCTCAGATACAGATGTATGCTCCAGACCTGAGTCTGTAAATTCAATAAAACACAAATGGAGTCAATTTATTTGTCTTTACAAGTTTTGAGAAAGTTGTAGTGATGAAAATAAATAATGTTTTGAGAAGTGGCATTGATCTGATCAGTTCATCTCTCTCATGCTAAATTCTAAGAAATAGGTTTTCCCCAGACTTTTTTTTTTTATATAAAAAAAAGATCTTTAATTTGAAAAAAAGAGCATGAACCCTTTGGTTACTTTTTTGGCATCTGCTTTAAGATTGTAGACCTGGAATGAAATGAATATATATCTGCATAGTAAAGAGAACACTTGTGAGATTTGTTAAGGTGTGTGAATATCAGTATATGTGTTAGGGATGAAGAATAAATGAAGATGATACATAGCACAAATGAAAAATGTTTTAAGGCTTGTCTGAAACTCCCACCACCCCCCATACTTTCAGTATGAATATGAGTATGTATGCCTTTGGAATAATGCAGCTGTAACTTCTATCAAATCATATTACAATATGAAAACATTATCTCTGCAAACAATGATGAAGTGAAGCAGAACAAAATTAAAGAGGCTTTAGCACAGACAGTTCAAACAAGGTCTTGAAAATGGCCTTTTTGGCACAGTTTGCCTACTTATTCTCAAAGTCCCCCAATTGGGGAACCTTGTGTTTCAAAGCTTCTCTGGCTGTGGCAGTTTCCAATTCAACAAAACAACAGCAACAACAACAAAAAGAATAATAATAAAGTCTTGATTAACAGGAAGTGTGATCATGAAACAGTGCAGAAACCAAAAAGCACAGGTGGGATGGATAACCAACTTTAATTACATCCAAATGAGTGAATGCTGAAAAATAAGTGATTATGGCTTATTTTGTTTCAAAAGAAAAAACATGAACAATGAAATATGTGCTGTACGTTGTATTATTTGAAACTACAACTTATCAAAAAAGAATCCCCATTCAAGTGAACTAATTAAATGTTTAGTGGTAAAGTGTAATTAACGTACAAACAGATTAGGATAGGGCAAAAAAAATTCTTCATCTTGAGTTTTTCCTTTAGCTGCACATTTTTTTCACCAAAACTCCCAAACACACAGTTTACTTAAACTTTACAACTTTCTAACAAAAGTCAAGGAGCAAGCAGTGTCACTCAGGTTTCATAGAAAATTCCCACACACTCTCATTTCTAATCCCCTTTTAATTTCTCCAGGAACTGCAAGGTCTAGTTTTGTACCAATGCTTTGGCTAAAACACACAACACATCTGCTGGACTTAATTAGGCTGCTGATGAATAAGAACAGTGTAATCACTGCATTCCCTTCAAAAACACTGAAGATGAAGGATGGCCAAGAAGTCCATCTTCAATTTTTATAGGCTGTCTTTTGGGATACAAGATACTGGTTCTCAAAAACAGTGGACAGACATACTGTAGATAAAATATCATCTCCCTGAGAGGAAAAATATGTCAAAGACAAACAAAAATACAGCATGTTAGTCTGAATAAACTGCTGATCCACTTCTGTCACCAAATCTCAGAGAATGAAGATTAATAAACACCTGGTGCTGGTTGGCTCACAAACAGAGAGGGCTGGGATTAGACAATAAATAAGGGCATCATCATCCATCCTCTAAATCAATCAGAACTCTTATAAAACAGCAAGAGTCATAATTTTATCAAAGGAAAATAATGACTGAGCATACGGATGACAGATGACAATGCTCCTCTGCAGAGTGCTACTAAGATATATAAACCTCCCACTGAACCAAAATTAGTAGAACAGATGCAGTTACATCTTCTTATATTGCATATTCTGAAGAAACTCTGTGAAGCCAATCCTTACAGAGTTATCAGGATCTTCAAAGTTTCACTGAATAACACTGGGTTCTGCAACTTTTACTAATAAAAGGGCCATTTTTACCAACTGTCCCACCAAATGAACATAGTTTAAAACCACAAGACGTATCTGACTCTTGAAAATAACTTGTAATAAACAAAACAAAACTGTCACTGAACAGTTCTTCCATGTCTGACTGCAAGCCATTTCTCCCATCCAGAGACGCCTATTGTTGAGACCCACATTTGTGGGCGAACCGAGTCCACTTCTTTGATCCAAATCAGAGTTTGTTTGCACATGCACAATTCCACACACGAAGTGGATTTAAATCAAAAAGACTGAATGCGCCCTAAAACTACAGACTCCAAAAAGTGATTTCATTTCAGCATTGTGTGCATAGTCACATTGAAACGTGGCAAAATGAAAAAAATACACCACAGCTTTTGAAACTCCAGGGAATAAGTAGCAGATAACCAAAACCTGAAATCACCAGTTAAATGTTAAATATTACATACTTTTAAACCTGTTGTCACATATAATTCAGAGGTTGGAGATATATTAATGTGAACTGTGTGGGTGTAAAATAATGGGCAGATCCTAGACTGACTGAGCTCGAGGTTACCACTCATGCTAAAAGTGGATACAGTGTTGACAAAGAGGGATCTGGATGAAAGCATACTCTAAAAAAGGTTACTAAAGTGCTCATTATATTCGGTCAGCTCTTGAAGCGTAGGTGTAGAATGAGGCTTTGTTGGCCCTGAAGTTGATTTTTTTCCTTTTCTTTTTTGATCACGACACAACAGGCCAACAAAGCCTGTTTTTATTACCAGCCTCTGGTCTAAAAACCCATTATATTTACCAACATTGCTTTAAGACGAATGAGTCACAGTGAAGCATAGACATGAACTGGCTAAAAGGCTCTCTTCACAACTGCATGTGTCCTTCAGAAACAATAGTTTCATGCTCATAATGAATAATAATAATGGGATGCAAACTAATATTAGTTTGATCCAACATTCACAGCGGCAAATGTCAGAATCAGAATAAAGAAAGTACTGCTTGCTCAAATAATGCTACATGTTGATCCTAAATTAGTGATAAATGTGGGTGAGAATGTGATTGGTTGTCAAATAACGACTTATTATAACCAAGATATGCAGAATACCACCCCTGGATGCACAACATGTCAAACTTTGAAGCAGATGGGCTACAGCAGTAGAGGACTCCACCAAGTGCCACTCCTGTCAGCTAAGAACAGGAAACTGAGACTACAATTCATGCAGACTCACCAAAACTGGACAACAGAAGATGATAAAACATTGCCTCTATTGATGAGTCTCAATTTCTGCTGCAACATTCAGATGGTAAAGCCAGAATTTGGTTGAGAAATTGCAAAGCATGGATCCATCCTGCCTTGGTCAGCAACAATACTCAGGCAGGCTGTTGCATTGATACACGTCCATCCCTTCATGACCACAGTGTACCATCTTCTGATGGCTACTTCCAGCAGGATAATGAACCATGTCTTAAAGCTCAAATCATCTCCAACTGGTTAATTGAACATGAAAATGAGTTGACTGTTCTCCAATGACCTCCACAGACACCAGATCTCATCCGGTGTCCCGGATGAAAAAGTTGTATAGTGCGGTTCCTCAGCTTGGGACAGCTCCAAAAATGCACATAATCGATGACACTGTGCCATCAAACGAGTCCGGAACACGGAATTTTAAGGTGGGAAAGTTATAGACTGCGTCTTCAACGTAAAGAATAAAAAAGCAGGGAGATGACACTTGATATCAGGGAACATGCATTATCTAACACTGTTTTAATTCAAAGTATTCTTGGGGAATACTGAGAAATATACTGCGTATTGCCAATATATAAATATGAAATGGTTCAAAGTCTGATGTCATCTGTAAACGCAAGACCGTTGGTTGAATGCCTGAATGCTGCCTGAATCTCCCCCACACAGTTCTCAGAATAAGACTGGAAGTCTGTCAGTGGTGGCTGAATTCCAGCGGGAAGCTGCTTTACATGGCCAACTTAAAGTATGTCTTCACTTCTTCTGCAGAGTAGAATAAAATAAATTAGGAATTTTAACCAGCCTGCTCTTCATTTAATTAATTTTGTCATAGTTGGTATGGGCATGTGTATTGGGGTAAGAGATCAATTCAGTGAATTCATGACATTTGAGGTGGGCGTGGTTAACCAGAAAAGCATGAAGCGGAATCTAGTCACTTCCGCATTTCTGCTGATGCAAGGTTGAACGGATAGCTTTAATCAACAGCTGATCGAGGTGGTGAGAAAGCACAAAAATGCATCATACACATGTGGTATATAAAGACACGGGTACCACCCAGTGCACAACCTCGCCCTGCCACGAACGAAGTTTCACATTTAACATGAAATAACGGGGTCAATTCCTCATTGCAAATAAAATACAAATGACCCACCCGCAGTAATCCCCGCCCCATCTCAGACGAAGCCTATTGTGGAGTATGAAATGATTGGACCAAAACAAACTTTTTTATTGTTCTGGCGGCGTCAAGAACAAGAACAAAGTTCTTGCTGCTTGTGGAGTATGTAACAAGCTTAACTCTTCTACTTGTCAAATTGAGTTAGAAAGATTTGTCCAGGTCTTTGGCACAACTCAGCCCTGAACAAGCTGCGTACACTTAGGCTCCAGGATGATATTGTGTGATTAAATTGTGATCTCTTAATTAAACAAAGGGTCTAATGTAGGGAGGGGGAAGGAAACAAAATAACTGCTTCTAGCACTACAGGCCAGTACCTGTGTCCAACTGAACTCATAGCAGTCTGACTAGCACTTCATTATGAGACTTATGAGACCCACTTTTTTAGCTTAGCTTTTAATTGAAATTTTAATTGAATTTTAATTTTATTTAATCTATTTATTGTATATTTTTGTTCTTAACTGATTTTATGTGGTACTATTTATGTTTTTACATATTACTCACATTTGATTTTATTGTTCTTATTACTTTACTGCTTATTTTACTTCTTACTACTGCTTTTAGGTTTATTTTTATTCTTATTCATTTATTTATTTTATCCTGTTTTATTTCTATCTTTTATCCAGTGT
>JAOXYM010000010.1:10630371-10641078 GCA_028567055.1 Leptatherina wallacei | reverse complement strand
TCTGTTTCGCGGGCATACCACGGGTGAACAGCTTTTTGCACATTTTCCACCGCGGGCAACCACGGGCAAAAAAAAATAAATCGCAAAATTTTACCCGTGATTCAGACGCGATACGCCCGCAAAACGCAGTGTGACCGGGCCTTAAGATCAAACATTTGTTCCTGAAGTCCTGAAACAATGACCCAAACAATGCCATGCACAGTGGTAAATGGATTAAAATATTCAATAATTTCATAAAGGAAAACAAGGTGTATGATCTGACCTACATGCTTTAGTGTTTGGAGGGTTGATTAGATGAAAAAAGAAGAGCTTGTCAGGTTATGTTCACAATCAACAATGCAATCTATTTAGGAAAGGATGCTCACACCAAAATGAATCACTTACACATTAAGTGCAGAGGTTCATTTTGGCTGCTTGACAACCCTTACATTTTACTAGAGAATAAAGAAGCTCTGGAGATTTCATACAATAAAAGCCTGTTCTTCTCAAAAACACATTTGTCTTTCTTTTTTTTCAGCACTGTTGGAATTCCTGTCGTCAGCAAGGCTAAACAAACCTTAGTTTTTGCACAGCTCGCAAAACATGGAGAAGGATTGACAAATACAGAGGATGTAAGACCAGAGAGCGTTGCTGGTTGGCCTGCAGAGTCTCAAATCAGCACTGCCTGTGTTTAAGGAAGAATCGAAGTATCAAAATGAAGTAAAGGGAATTTCATGAGTTGATATGTAATAGTGGCGTTATTAGATATGATCTGGAAAAGAAAGTGGAAGCCGGTGGATACATCAAACCATAACTGTGGTCAGAGGTGGAGATCCAGTTATCCATCTCCAGGGAACAGAGAGATGAATGACTTCCTCACAGGTGGACTATGAGTTTAACATGAAGAGGGAGAGCAGCAAGACAAGGTGGGGTTTAACTTGGGACAGAAGCAGCGTTGGGTTACAGCTGCACCTCTGGAAAGAAATGGAAATGTATTTGTTTTCTCAGCCCTTTCCCGGTAATCCTGTCTTCAAAGTCACATGAGGACATTAGCCCAAGGGTTCACATATAAACATGCAAATCAGACCAAAGAACAGATACTTTTATCACATTCTTCTTGAGCGCAACATATTTAGTTGGTTGGGGGGGTTGACACAAGTTGCCAAAGCAGAAAAACTGTCTGTCAAACAGAATTAAAGAAAAAAGGGTCAATGCAATGACCTAACACATGGGTCAGATATGTCTTTTTCTCAACTTACGATAAGGTACAGAAAGTCATAAAAAAAAATCGATTTCTAAAAATCAACTGAAAGCAAAGTCTTGGGTTAGTTAACCTTTGCTCCATCAATCAAGGCCTGAAGATAGTGACATCTCAATGGAGAAAGGAAAAAAAAATAAAAAATAAAAAACCTGTTCTGAAAAATCAATGCCTTGTTTTTCTGCAAACCTAGATGAGCTGTACAGGAATAAACCCAACCAGCAGCAGAGCCATGAGGCTTCTGATCTGCCTACGCAGTTCACGGGGCCACATCCTCTCTGCCTCCACTAAAGGAGAAAATAGCATCAGCAAGCAACCCTGCCAGACATTAAGGTAGCCTGTTATTTCCACAGAGTACAAACACACTGGCTTCAGTAGCAGCCATCCAGTCATCCAGTCGAGTGTATTCTATAAACTCATATCAGGACTTCAAATCAGGACTGCAAATAAAATCCTGATACATATAATTAAGTCAACACATAAAAGAGAAGTGATAATTAAACATTATTGATACCCAATGAGGACCAACGTTGCAGAACAAATACCAGAAACTTTGGTCAATATTACTCAAACTGGTGAGTGTTACAATAAACAACAGTAACTTTTGCATTAAGATGTATTGACAGACAAGAATATGAATGGACAAAGAGGATGGTTGATGGCACCCACAGCTTCAGTATTGGTAAGAGACTAGAAGAGTAGCTCTTCATCATGTGATCATACTGTTGGCAAGATTGACTGTTGAGGACTCTGTGGTGCGAAAGGATTAAAAAGCCACTGGCACTGATCTACAGAGATGTGGACAGATGATCCATCCTAATTTTTGAACCATTCAGGCTGAAGGTGTTCTCTGAACATAGGAGCTGGTATTCCCCCACGTTGCATCAGGTCTTCAACAGCAGAATAGGAACGAACCCCTGACCCTACAGTAGCGACATCCTGTGGCTCTGGAAGTCCGCAGGGATCATTTTAATGGCGTAATTTAGTTTCTATTTGTTGCCTTTGAGTAAAAAGTCAGTTCAAATCACATAGAGTTGGTGTAAGTGGTCAACTTTGGCGGGGGTCTCTTCCAGAATAACAAAACCCTTATCTAGGGAAAAATCAAACACTGCTCATTGTCAGGGTGTGAACATAATGCAAATTGTATGCCATGACAATGACAGACACCAGGTATGTCCCAATGTGTGGAACAAATCAAACATTAAAGGAAGACGGATCTTCTGAAAGAATGGCGGTCCATACAACTTCACTAAAACACCCTGATGTTTCTATTTTTTATTTATCATTTACCTGAATTTTATTACTACATAAGTATCATTCTATTTTATTGAAAGGGTATATGTGTTTAGAGTTCTATACCACCAACCTACTCAGAAAAGACTGAAAGGGGTAGGCATTATGATGTAAATCCAAACTGAATCTTTGCACAAGGACTCCACAGATTCAATAATAAAAACCTAATAAAACCACAATGGGTTTGGCTGCCATTCCCTTCAAATCTTGCGAGGATCTTACAGGTAAGATGACGATAACATCTTATTTATCCTGTCCAAGGTCTATTTTCAATGCTCATCCTTGCCCAAACCCATGTGTGTCAACAAGGAGAGAACAAAATGTTACACATCATCATTTGCCTTTCAGGTGTCCCGGTAATACCTGTAAATAGACCTGCCTGTCTATTTTTAGCCCGCTGCATGGACTGACTGTCAGCACGTTCCCACCAGAGAACCCGAAGGATACAAGCTGTACCCTTGAGAAGGCACATTCACATGCTTGGCGGTGAGTCAGACATGACAAGCAAGGAGGGAAGTCCTTCGGACTGAAGTAAACAGCTCAGAAATTGTTCCATCATAGTGTGACTTTATGAAATTATATTCATTTCCTCATCATTCAAATTCCGAACAAAAACAACCCTTGAGGTATTTACTGATACTGACATTGGGAGTCAATGGCTTCATTTTATTTATGTGGGCATTTCAGATTATGCCAGTACATATAGTCAACAATTCACATGCCTCTACTTATCTCATTCATCCAATCTACTTAGAAACAGCATTCTGGGATATGAACATCCATAAATTAAAGATTTTAAAGTCTCATTCCAGCACTTATTATTCCTCTAAAACATCTAATGGCCATAAACCAGGTTTGTATACAACAATTTTCTTAAGCATACTTGTTTATACAACATTCTGCTTAGTACCATGAATGTTGAGGCAAAGAAATGTTTGAACCACAGAGTGATTCTCAAGAAAAGGAAGCAAAATTATTAAGGCTGACGAAGAATTAATCAAAGCCAATGATTATTTTATCTGTTGCTCATTGGCTCTTAACACACATACAGACAAATCAGCAAAAAATCTTCTGTAACTCAGTAGAGGACCACACAGTGCTTCTTGTAAGTGTTGCATAAGACTGTGATGCAGAGGTAAGAGTTAAAAGAGAAGAGTAAGAGGAGAGTCAGATGGATGAAGGAAGTAATGGATGGACAGGAATCCGAAGAGAAAATCCTCCTGAATTAGTAATAAGGCTTGCCCTTCTCTTGTATTTTAGATGAGGGAGATCAAGTTTTTGGACGTTAGGTTTGCAAAAGTGCCTGAGAGACTGGACTCGCCACTGGGAGTCTCACAGCCAAATACAGCACTACGTTAACGTAGGTGGAAACAGGGTTCTACTTTGAGCGGTGGCATCAACAAGCAACAGAAGGGCTGCAAAGTGATGCCACGGTGGCCATATTTCTACTTGAAAGGTAAGATAACATTTTGTCTTTATGACTTTTGGAGAAAACAATTGATGCTGCGAAGGGCTCGTGAACACTCGTGAACAAGTATTGTGCATTCCTCTGCTCTGGGGGCGTGGCTTCGTGGGGAAGTCTGAAGAAAGGGGTTTGGACCTTCGAATTGTGTATTTTCAAAATTCAAAAGCTTTTTTCCAGGGTCTCCCACCCAACCTTTAAATTTATATGTTTAACCACTTTCTGATGCATTTCCACCAACAAGTGTTGGGAAGCTTTATTGCAACTGAGCTTCTCATGGAAAACAGAAATATCTCTTGTGACTTAAACTGATAAATTATAGGGTTTCGTGGTCTTCAGGTGCAAAACTGAAAGTCTTTTGGAGCCATCTAGGTAGCGCTTGAGGATCAATCATGGGCCACAGCCCCAAGCATCATTGCTCTAGTGATGGTGGCACTACCACCAACTTCCTCAATAGACTTCAGTGCATTCAAAACTCTGCTACCCACCTCTTCACCCACACCCGTTCTCCAGAAATTTCACTAGCTCCCTGTTCCATACTGCATCAAATTCCAAATCCTTCTACTCATCCATAAAGCACTCCATAACCTAAAAGACATCCTTCAACCCTACACCCCTTCCTGTACCCTCTGCTCCACAATGCTAACCTCTTGATCATCCCTTGGACCAAGCACCGAACCTGGGGGGCCAGGGCCTTTTCTGTTGTCGCCCCGACCCTCTGGAACTCCCTCACAAAGTTAAGTTCCGGGACACCACATACCCTGCCACTTTTAAGGCCCTGTTTACATCACAAAGTTCCACACAAAACGCCAAACTTTTTTCTTTGCGTATTTAAGCATTTAAGCATTTACACAACAGCAGAATGAAAACTATTTCCGTGCAGGGGAAAACATGAATAGGACCAGAAACAATGTTGTATGTATGCCGGGCCTCTAGCTCCACCAGAAACAGGTTTCACTTCAACAGACCAAATAATTAAAAAGACGCCGCAGCACAAACATGACACGAAGTTCCACCATTGTTCTTGTGTTTTCCATGGGTCTGTGCACGTGAGTGCAAGACCCATTTACTTGTACTTTTTGTGTCTTATTTCAACTTTTGTGTTGTTTTACCATGGTCATGGCTTCTGTATCTTGCCATGTTTTTAACAGTTTTTTCCTGTGAAGCTGCTTTGAGTTTTTTTGAAAAACGCTTTATAAATAAAGTGTATTATTATTATTAGTGAATATATTGCCAAACAACCATACCAACATTAAGGACGCCTGGGAGGATATAGGCAGTGACGTTTAACAACATTTGACATGGATTTTTTACAAACTTTTTTTGTTTTGGATGCTCAGTGCTCAACCAATAATAGCAACCCCCCTATGCCAACACCCCCCCTTAAATGTGTTTCCATACAGTGTAGTTTCAGATTAAAAACATGAAGTCACTTCATTCAGTTTTATTAAATTCATATTTTACATGTTCTAAAATGTTTTACATACCTGCATTGATTTTATACTGTATCTGCACCATGTGAGCCGGAGTCAATGTGATTAAAGGAAAAATGGTGAGAATGAATGTGTTCAACTGTGAGTATGATTGCCTGAATGAAACATGGTCTTAGTATGAGTGAGTGTGAGGGTGTTATGCAGCCTCTGGGAGTCCGTGTCCTGGTGAAAAGTGCCCCCCCCCCCCCCACCCCGGAGCTGTCGCTATCTTTAACTAATTTCCGCTGTGTGTCTTCTCACTCGTGCTCTCCTCTACGGCACTTAAATCTGGTATCTAAACCTCCCGGCCATCCAATACCTTAAATTTTCCCATGCACAGGAAGCCATAGAGGACTGGGTGTGGGGTCAACCGTGTTATTGTAGATGTGCGTGCACACACACACACACACACGCACACACGCCATGCAACTCCACAAACATGTATAGTCTTACATCTTTACAGCTGACGGAAGCGTTTGAATACAGTCGTTAAATGTGAGTCGACCACCGTAAATTGACCGTGCACATATACTACAGTATAATCAGGATTATACAGAGCTGAGAGGGACATGCAGACACAAACTAGATGCACACACAGACATGTAGAGGTCGATGGCAGGAGGTACGTTGATAGAGAACACCAGGTCTGCTCTAAATGGCGTCACTGATAACGTCTGTGGGGACACAAGCTATAGCACAAGTAACCAAATCTAATCGTTTCTTAAACACACGCACACACATGAAAACACATATTTTCACTCAAAAAATTTAGGAATAGTTTATAATCAAAGATAATAGAAACTGTTGTTTTTAAACTTGTCACTTGCCACTCCGTAGCCTTGGCAGGTTGAACACTTTGAAGTGTGCAGACCCTGAATTGGGACAGCTATAGAGTTGAGCCTATAATGAGAAAGAAACCATGACTGGCAACAACTAAACTTAAGTTTAAAAACAAAACAAAACATGGAGCATGCTTGGCAGCTCCCTGTTATGATGATCTCACTCAGTATGAGTCCGATTACACACAATTCTGCTTTCATTTATTTACTTGTTTATTTAATTCCAAACTGGTTATACATGACAAATGACAACATTTCAGTTGAATTTAAAAGTCCAAGTAAAGCAAATTCAGAGATTATGGTGAAAACAAGTTCTATGTGTTTGACAGCCGGAGTTTAAATCTAAAGTCCAAAAAACTGTATTTTACTGTTTAACTGGTCTTCTGCTCAGGGCGGGTCTAAAATCACAAATCTATGACGCAGAAGGGATTGAGTTTACAAAGCAAGAAAAAGTGACCACATCTCTGAAACTTGATACACAGTAAATAATCTGCATTAGCATCAAACTAGCAAGTTCCTAGCTATTCGTTTCTCAATCAGAGAAATACATCTTCCCACGGTAGAATTAGCAATATTTGAATCATCTGCTTTAATTGTAGAAGATTAGCCAATAAAATCTGGATGAATTTTGTAAATAATGAGGCTGCTCCATTTGCTTTAGTATGTCTCATCTGAGATCTGCCAATCAAAGTGTTATGGTCTCAGAGCACTGTTAATTTTACTGTGCTTTTTAAAATAAATTCAATGTACTTGGTTAATTAAACTGCTGTTGTTTTACTCAGACTTCATATCAATGACAAAAATAGCCTGTACAAATTAATTGTTTGTTACAGAGTTTCATTAGACAAATAAGGCATCCCAGGCAGTTAGAAGCAGCGTCCTCCCTGGGAGAGAATGATTCCCTTCGGTATGGTTTGACTGCTGTAAATTTAGATGAACAAAATAGCTATTCAACAAACTGAATGAAAGGGAAACCCCCCAAAACCAAAAGCATAATATGTCCTCTTTAAAGACACAGAGGTCAGCGCACAGGAACATCCCCATCTCACCACCCACACACACACACACACACACACACACACACACACCTCAGGCACTTTGCATTTCCCAGCCCCTCTCACTCACTCTCGCCATTCATCTGTCAGGCTCTCGTCCCTTATCTCAATTTTTTCCGCCCACGCATGAACCCATTAAGGTGATGGAGGGGAAACACGGATGCAGAGCGGAAGGGAAAGCACTCTGAGTACTTGCACAACAGTGGGAGGGGAAGGAAATAACCAGGGGGAAAGACAAGCAGGACAAGGAGGAGAGGAGAGGAGAGGAAATACGATGTTTCTCAGTGATGGGCATCAGCTGATTGGAGCCGACAGGAGGAGTAGCACTGGGGGGTTCACTGCTCTGAAGCAATCTAAACATGAATGACCCTCGCACACATTCATACCCCACTACCCAATGACTCATGTTCAAACAACCCTCCACTTCCACGCAAACACACAGAGGCTTGCACAGCTGTACTTACACCCTTATTAGGACATTGCATTGATTCCATTCATTGCACACAGCCTAACCCTGAACTTAGAAACATTAAGCTACATTTGGACCTGGTTTTGGTGCTCACAATGACTACTGGTCCTGAACATTTCTACATTTATACCAGAAGTGGAACAACAACATAAAAAAATCCTGCATGCTCATTCATTAAATGAATATAAATACAATGATAACATATGCATATGAAGACAGCCAGCAGAAGGCATGAAGAGGGGGCAGATGTGCATGAATTAGTCAAAGGTGCTGTATATTTGAACTCACTGCATTTAACCGTAGTTGGATGAAGCAGCAGAAGCAAGTAGAGTTCCCATGTGAGGCCCCAGCATCATCCTGCTATTTTTGGCATGGATGAAACTGATGTATATGAATAAACTGTGGCTGACACCCGGGTGCATCCAGTTTGTCAGGGAGTTAAACAGGCAAGCAGAACTCCAGCTCGTCTATTATTAGAGCTGCGGCTGCTCCTGCTGCTTCCTGGTCAGGGCCCCTGGGGACCCGGGAACTGGCACGTGGATTCATGCCCCCCCCCCCAGCCATCCTTCTCTGATCTCTCATGGGCCTTTTCATTCTGGCACGCCACTTTAGGTCAATTCTTCCAGGGAGTAAAGACAAACTCCTTGAAGAGCCCGAAGAGGGAAGAGGAGCAAAGAGGAGGAAGGAGAGCAGTCACATGTGAGACATGCTCTGCTGTTACAGTACTTTAGTGCAGCATAGGCATAAACAAACATATAGGCTTATATTAACCTTTAAAACTCCAAAGTTATGTATGGTTATGGTTTGTCTGTTTTGTTTTGTTTTTATGAAAAATTACATGTAAAACCTCGACCCTTTCAAGCACGGTCAATATACAGGAGAAAACATGATTGGCATTAAAACAAACACAAAAGAAACTACTTATGTATTCACAATTTTTTTGTCCAGGTGTTTGTTTGTTTGTTTGTTTTTTACAGTTATCTATGCTACTATTCACCCAATGTCCTTACAAAACCAACTCCAACTCACTGATGGCACCAAAAATGTCTTCTTGTCATCTAAAACCTGCAGGACACTAGCTCAAGAGGTCAAGAGTCAGAATAAACACAACATTTTTACAGTTGGATTGTAAACCTCCCGGACAGGATATAAATGCCTGGAAAACATCCATAGATAACCTAAAGGGTAAGCTATCCATCACAATTTAGGCCGCAGAGTCACACACTACCGTTCCTGGGAAATTGATGGTGATATAAGCCACAGCGCTTGGGGCATCAGTGATCCAGCAGTTTTAAGGGTTAAGTGATTAATCACAGGAAACACAAGACAGCAACTTGTGAGTCAGAAATTTCACACTCAAATTTGACTAGCTATGATGCCAGCTAGTTCATATTTCAGAATCCCAACGAAAACCCATAACGTGTGACCAAAAAAAAAACACCAGGAGGAGCTTGCAGTGCCATAGTGGGTGTTGTTATGCTGAGTGAATGCTACTCACAAGGTTGTAAATCATAAGTTTAATGAAGATACTGTTGGGATCTGCCTGCCAGTCTTGTTTTGTTTTCCTTTCAGGCACACCAGGCCTTCCATTGCAGTGGCAGGTAGGATCCAGAGCTGATTGGCATCACCTGTGTCATTACTCCTCACCTGCAGATCATCTCATCAGTTTCCAGTTTAAAAGAAGCTGCTAGTCTGCATTCGGTGCCAGTTCTTCCACTCACTCTCTGTGGTCAACAGCTTTGGACCCCCTGCCTGTCTCTGCTGGCCTCCTGGTGTTTTCATAAAATCAAAGACTTGGACCTATCCTTGGCTCTGGATTTCCTTAGTTTTGACTGCTGTAAATAAACCCCCTTTGAAGTGCAAGTCCGGCTATTGGGTCTCCTTGGAAAACTGGTGACAATCCATAACAGAGACACTATTACATTGATTTGATGTTTGCCAATATCACAAATGTGCTTATTTTCATTTTCGCTTGATTTTTATTCTAGTTCTGAAGGAGCCGATTGACACTAGCATACTTCTTCACATTCATTTAAACATACTCGGCTCGAGTCCAACACTTACTTCGGGCGGCTAGCACAGAATGTGTGCGTCATGGCGACAGGACGAGGGAACGAGCATGCACAGAAAGTTTTACAGGTGATTATTATATTGCTGTTTAATCAATATTTTTAATTGGGATTGGTGCTAGCTGATTGCTGATGATTGAATCAATGATGTAGCTCAGTGTCTTGTTACACCCCTAATATTCACCCACTGCTAGATACAAATATGTATCACTTCCTGTATGTAGAAAGCTTAACCAGACACATACTAGCAACACATCTGTATACATCTACACAATCTTACTGATGGTACGTTTCCCCAAACAATAATAAAACTAATGCAAACAAATACATTCTGTTAGTTACCACAGACAGTAAATAAATTCCATACATTTGGCTTTTTGTGTCGATCTCCAGCGCTCCACATTAACGCCAGAGCCTTCAAAGTCACGGGAGGCTGATTTATAACGTGTTTTCCAAGTTTTTGCACAAAATCACTTATCTACATGAACACCCTTGTTCTGAATAAATTCTACTCAGTTTAGTCCATTTGTGGTTTTCCTCCCACAAAGAAGTCAACAAATATGCTTTACAAAATTTCATTAATAAAACAAGAGGGGTACTTTATAACTGTTCTTTTTTTTTTCCTTTGGAGATTTTTAAAAAACAAAAACATAAAAAACATTCAGATTAAAGAGATCTGCAAAAATATTCCAAAAATAAAACAAAACACCTTGCCCCCTCAAATAAGTCGGCCGCAGTGAACACACACACACACACACACACACACACACACACACACACACACACACACACACACACACACACACACACA
>JAOXYM010000010.1:10610408-10624317 GCA_028567055.1 Leptatherina wallacei | reverse complement strand
TCCCCTTTAAATCAAGTACCAGGTATTTAACTTCATCAGACATTTAAAGCAACAAAAATAAACTTTCTGACTTTAAAACAATGTGCTTCTGTCTAGCTTTACTAACATTCATTGAGTACATTTCTAGAGCTGTATTTTCCCTGTAGCGTCCCGAGGCTGAGAAACCACAGGTCACAACTTTATTTTTCTTTCTAGCCCATAGCATCACATGACAGGATGGGTGAATTGCTAAAAACTAAAATCTCTGTTTTTTTTCACACCACATTCATTTTCTGATTTTAATCTCTTTTTTTCTAAAAACAAATTAAAAACAACATTAAACTTAATGTTTTAGGGTTTTTTGTGGCTTCATGGATATGGATTTTCCACTGAATAAAAAAAAAAGGCACCGTTTCTTTAGCGACATCCAATGTTACCAAATCCGTGATCTCTTTCCACCGGGCCCCTTTCTCATCACACAAAATACACTGTGAACATTATTACTCTGATATCTGGACAAAAAACATGTGGAAAGAGTCTGACAATGAAAATGGAGCACAGGCATGGAAGACACAACTGAAAATACACTGACGCTCCAGATAGGCTATATGAAACACATTTCAACAATGTTGTTCAGGGTGTTTTTGTCTGTGACAGGATGCTCTAGAAACCAACAAATAAAATAAAAATGAAAACTCTCAATGTAATCTTCGGGTAACAGGTCTGTGAAATATCCACTGACTGCATTTCTGCAGTGAACCAAAACGTAAACCTGATAGCACACTGAAAGCTAAAGAGAGCAACAACAGGCTTCAGCAGACTTACCCTCCATAGTCAGTGAGACAGTTGATGCAGTGTTTGGAGGATGTGTCCCAAAGACGGACGCACCGGTCATCCCCACAGGAGGCGATGAGCCTTCCATCTGGAGAAAATCTAAAACAGAACATAACATAAATGATACAGATTGAGTTTATGTGAACTATGCTTTCCTCTACCAGATGTACCAGATGAGGGAAGTAACTGGGGATGGGCTGTAGTGCTCATGGGTACCTGGCACAGCGCACCCAGTTAGTGTGCTGGTTAAGAGAGTAAATGAAGCTCTGCCGGTAAACGCTCCATACTTTTACTGACTTGTCATCGGATGCTGTCACCAGTCTGTGGCCGTCATTGGAGAATGCAACACTGCGGACAGCAGCCGTGTGGGCTTTAAATACTGTTGACTCTCCTTTCCTACCACACACACACAAACACCAGTCCATTGCTCCTTCCAGATAAAATGTCACTGTATTCATGCACCATATTGTCCACCTGAATTAGCTTCATGTGCTTTAAAAAACAGATATATACACTCACATGGAAGGTGTCCACAGTCGGACAGTTCTGTCTTTGGAAGAAGTCGCCACCAGCGAGCCGGACGGGGAGAACTGCACTCCTGTGATGGCGTCCTGGTGGCCGACAAAGCGAAAGGCCCTCGCCTTGGGAGCCAGGTTCCAGATCATTAGGGCCTTGTCCACTGACCCCGAGGCTGGAGGGAGACAAAAGAAATCTGTCAAGATAATCTGGGTGTTAATTCCTGCAAAGATCAATGATTCAATTAACTTTCCCTCTGTCCAAATGGTCCTACTTCACAAATCAGATATTGCTGCAGAATCAAGTGCTAGCTTGCTGGTTAAGGTCAAACCTATCATTTCCATAATGATAATGTACAATCATGGTTTTCTTTTCTTCATATACAGTTTCTATCTATCTGTCTGTAAGCCATAATGATAGAACTGAAAAAATTGAGCTAGATTTTTATTTCACTTAGCATATTTTTTAGCTTTAATAGAGAAATTTGTAACAGGACTTACCCAGCTGTTTGCGGTTTGGATTAAAGTCTGCACAGGTGACGGCATCTTTGTGACCTTTAAAGTGTCTTTCCAGGGTGGGATCCTCCTGTAATGACAGTGCAGAAAGTCAGAAAAGGATATTCTTCTTATCAGTTCTCATACCTGTGAAGAAAGTTTTAATGATGGAAAGGCATGATAAAAGGTTTCTAATGGGAGGTTTCTAATTACTCAAATCTAATGCAGGCTGGTGTGGAGGTTCTGGTGTAGGTTTAAGGACCAGGAAAAACTACTTTTGCTACACTAAATGGTTAAATGTCATAACAGGACGGAAATTGGGGGCATTACTCAGTTTGCAAATCTACTAAGTTCAATAAAGTTATCAGAAAACTGCGTTGCAACGACGTAAAATCTTAAAGATATTATTTGACAACTCCAATCAGCAAATCCTCTTAGCAGAGAAGCAGCTAGCAAACTTGTCCGACTATAACTGGAACCACCGGAGGTTAACAGCCTTCTCACCTCGTTGCTCATTGATCTTTTAATGAACATACTCAAACAAATATACTGACCATAACAGACGCCATTGTGATCATTCGTTGAGCCAGCTAATATTTTTCTCCGGAGGAGATTTGAACAGACCCGCTACTCTATACTTCCATGACTGTCAACAGTTCGCCCTCAGCAACTGTCTCAGGCATGACTTGTCGAGCTCAGAACATGCTGTGGTTTATTTATTTATTTATATCTCTTTTGGCAACCTAAATACTTTTAGTGTGTAATCGTTTTAGTGTATTAAAAGTTCTAAGATGTTTTTATGTTTAAATTTGAATACATCTTGAGCGAGCCCGCAGAAAATAACTATTCACTTGAAGGTGGCTATTTAGAATCGACAATACATGCTGCATTCAAGGCAGTTGTGAAAGTGGTCACTTTGAAAATTAAAGCTAAAACATTACACTAAACCGACGGATATCACTTAGAAATACCATAATGATGCTCAGATTGAAAGTCACTGGTACTGTCCATTTACATTTTTGAGCTAGCAGGGTTCGAAGGCTTTCGTTTGTTTCTTTCTTTCTTTTGATATACTTAGTAATGCTACCATGCTTAGTATGTTTTATATATAAGCAACACTACATTGTTATGAGTTGTAATTAAGGGAAATATATTTGTTAAACAAATACTCGATGAGAGCTCAGATAAATTCAATAACGTGCTTAAAATATACTGAGAACACACAACTGTGATAATATATAACTTGAACAAAAGGATGTGCCTGAATGCTGCATGTCATAAACACGAAGCGTCTTCCGCTGCTTAGCAACTAGCAAGTCAACGGCTCGGTGGACGACGCGAGGCAGTAATCGCTTCTCTGATTGGTCTATGAAAGAGAACTGGCAAATCAGTGCTTATATTATTAAATGTATAAACTAATGTTTAGTATACGGTTTGAAAATATGTCGCACAACCAGGCCATCGGCACTGTAGAGGTAAAGTTAGTAAAATGACTACATTACTTATTTTATTCAGCTGATGACATGCAATACAATGCATGCAACGCATTGTGGAATTCCTGTAACGTTTTGTAAATATTGTGTGGACAAGGAAACGCTAATATAGCCATCCTAGCGAGCTAACTAGTTAGCTAATAAGTTACAACATCAACGCCGGCAGTTAGAATGATGTTAGATGGGTTATTTTTCTTTTTTCTGAAAGGTCATAAATGTAGGTTTTACATTCAAAGGAAACAGGAATGTTCTTTCTTCCTCACAGTATATGAGGAAAAGGATACCGAAAAATTCCAAGTATGACCACGTCAAAACAAGGCTGGACACGGGTACCTTAACCATGCACTGTCAACACTGATGTGTGGTTGTTACTTGTCTGCCCTAAAAACATTGAAAGCTTTTTTTTTCTGCGTATGTGTCCCCCCTCTGTCTGTCTGTCATGTTTAGGATGCAGCCTTACGAAGTATATGGAAAGATTGGAGGACATTAGAAAAAGTAAGTAACTTTTTGTCAGGAAATTCAAAATGTCCGACTCCTTATAAACATGTTCAATGTGTTTACCAGTGTTTTATCGGCATATATTCATTTATTTATTTATTTAGCCTCAGTGTAATTAAATGAATATTTGTATTTATTTTAAAGGTAAATCAGCAGATAACATTTGGCTTATGACCTTAAGAAATGCACTCATTTTTAGTCAGGCAAGGTGGAATCTTGTCCCCTGTTTTATTCAATCTATGTGTAAATTAGTTGTCTATGCGACTAAATGCTGGTAAAACTGGCTGTTTGGTTGGTGGAATGCTGGTGAACCATTTAATGTATGCAGATGATCTTGTCATCTTTAGTCCGAGTAGTGCTGGGCTGCAGCAGCTTCTTGATGTATGCTCAGAGTATGGTATGCAGTATGACATAATGTATAATGCCAGTAAGAGGGCTGTGTTAATATGTAGAACTAAACGGGACAAATGGCTTCGCTTTCTAGTGTTTGCACTTTCTAATACCAGACTTGACGTCTGTAAAAAGATTAAATACCTTGGCCATTTTTGAAAGGATGATATGAGTGACGATGATATATACAGACAATGTTGTAAGTTATACGCACAGGCAAACATTAGTGCACGTAAATTTAGTTTTTGCTCTACTCAAGTCAAAGTGTCCTTGTTTAAAGAATACTGTACACCACTGTACATGGCCCATTTATGGTCATAATAAAAGCTGCCATGCAGAAGTTACAAGTTGCATACAATGATGCTGAGGATACTCCTTAAGGTTCCCAGAGGAGGGAGTGCCAGTCAGATGTTTGTCTATGCAGGAGTGAGCACATTAAAAGCACTCCTGAGAAATTTTATGTTTAAGTTTATGCAATTCCTGGATGTATCCACAAATAGGATCATTGTAGCACTCTCAAATCCTTTGAAGAGTTGCTCTCGGTATTCACCAAGACTGAAATGTCTGTATGTTATTAGGTGAGACTCTGTGATTTTATATGTTGTCTTGTCTTATGTGTGTTTTTTTTATGGAATCGAGTCTGTTTGATAAACTTGATTTGATTTGATTTTAGTGAATTGCTGCCTAACTTAAGGTAAAATATATTTATTAAAAGATAGATAGATAGATAGATAGATAGATAGATAGATAGATAGATAGATAGATAGATAGATAGATAGATAAATAGATAGATAGATAGCAACTCATATCTATGTCTATTTGAAGGATACACAGTGACCACTGTTTTTGACCCAGTAAGTACAGAACAGAGACCTTACGCACAAGGCTGCTACCCTATTCTATTGGACCCATGACATTGTATCAGTCTATTGGGAGATTACAAACATTATTTGTTCTGCACAGATGTGAACAGGTAGATCTGGTAGTCCAGTCTGGCAGGATAGTAGAAAACTCACAATCCCAGAAAGTGGCATTTGCCAACATGGCACTTCATTTGCTTCCCCAAGGATCTGTGAATGTCACTTCGCTTGTTGTCTGTACACTAGGGTACAGTTAAGTGGAGTAGTTCTAACCCACTGATATTTCCCAGTTAAATAAGGTCTTTGTGGACAGTGATCGTCTTCTGATTTCTCAGGGATAAGTGCCATTGTTTCTTTCATTTACTCACTGGTGGATTGTAGTGCTGTCCACAAAAATGCTCTGTGGGAGTGGACCAAGACTATGGGGACATGTTGACAAAGTCCTAACAAGGGTCTTTGTCAGAGTGTGATATTCTGAGGTTACACTGATTGAGCAGCACAGATAAAAACAGTCTAAGCGAGGTAGTGGTAGTACTGGTGGCAGCTTCAGTTAGGGGATGGGAACAAACAGGATAGAGCTGAACTTTAATGAAGCCCTAGAGAGGGATGAGGAAAAGCAGAGCTTTCAAGACCCAGGTAAGTTGTAATTGATGCTTGAGCATGTAATTTGTGATCCATATGTCTTTCTTTGCCCGCAGCAGTCTGTGTAGAATAAGTGGAAATCATCAGGATTGTTGGGTTACATGCTGTTACAGAAGTTTTCAAACTGATGACCCTTTTTTTGTTCTTTTTATAGATTACAGGTATCGAAAAGATGAAATCTTCAAAAGGTTAAAAGTGACAACTTTTGCACAACTGGTAAGAATCAGTTCAGTATTCATTTGTATTGTGGAAAGGATGTAATGAAAGCAATGGACAAACTTAATCTACATGAATGAATGAATGAATGAATGAATAATTGATTCACCACTTAATTTATTAGCTGTTGACAGGTGGCTTTGAATATGTTTGGATTTGCTTTGTTGACAGATACTTCAGGTAGCTTCCGTGTCAGACCTGAATGAAAGTGAGATTAGTGGTGGTGAGTCACACGGCACACAAGGTAACATCAAACATGTTTAGCGCTGGTCACTCCAATAATGTGCTCTTTGCACAACTCCACTACTTCCTGAACTTAATACAGCTCCTTTGTTTCCTGTCTTTCATTACTGGACAAACTGATTAATCCAGGTGTGCCTGGCCATTGTCATTGTGGTTACTGAGGTCAGGCACACCTGGATTAATCAATTTGTCCACTAATGAAAGACAAGAAACAAATTAAATGAAATGAATGAAAAATTATTTTAAAAATTACAAAAAAAAAATTACAAAGGAGCTGTATTAAGTTCAGGGAGTAGTGGAGTTGTGCTAAGAGCCCATTGTGCTGTCGTACTTGATTCTCTGCTGCTGATTTGCAGATGGTGTGTCTGTGGTGTCTGATGCAGACCTGGAGTCCCTGTCTGAACACACCAATGGCTCCCTTCAGACGTTTTCACTGTCACAGAATCGGGATGAAGGAAGTGGCAAGGAGATCTGCCACTCTGCCAGGTCGACACTTCTGAGGTACAAAACACTATAGAATCCTATTAAGTACTTCTAAACACAACACAACATATTACTTAAGGGTGCTTTAATCCGGAATCCTTCATTGAAAGCAATGTCTGCTAGATCCAGAAAACATGGTCTATTTGAAGCCCTCCATGTATCATATAGCAAAGTTTTTTTCCTTAACAACAATGAATAATCAGTTTTAAAATGAAGAGATGTAATTTTGCAGACTTGAGCACAATTGTTTCAAATAATTGAGATTATAGTTGTGGTAAACGTTATACTCGTATAGCTTCCCAGTTAAACAAAATACATATACAAAAAACTATAACGCAACTCTAATGTGCATGTAACTGCAGTCAGTGCCATTGTATTCAGGTTGTTTGCTTTTGAAAACGGATATTTTGGTGTGTTTAAGATATTTAGAGAGAAACTCTGTCCTTCTTTTAGGTAGATCATTTGTCTTGATCAATTTATTCAAATGTAGGCTGTCAATTATCTGTTAATGAATAGGAGCAACCCTATTTTTTTCTTATGTTATGGATTTAATTTAATAGACAAACTTTATATCACATGTTGCATTATGAATTATTGTTTACCCCTGAATGTTAAAGCAGGAGGGATTTATCTACTAATTACTCACTGCTGGATTTGTGTTTAATGATTAGTAATATTAAATTATATGAGTTTTTTCTGATGTATATCCCCAGTTTTATTAGATGGATATCTAGGTGTGAGACATGGAGGGTTGTTGAGTAATTATGCCCAAAAGCAGGAACACTTGCGCACACCCAGCCCTTAAAAATCACAATCCTAACCTCAGTACTGCTGGAACCCTACACTAACAAGTGGTAAATCCAGCTTTTTGTCTCTGAAGACATCTGCCTCTCCTCTACCTCCACCCTCCTGAATGCTGCTTAACAAACTGCCTCGATCAGTTCCTCCCTGCTCTCTGAGCTCCTTCTATTTGAATCCCAGGAATGTCCCTCTCTCTGCTGCCCTGTGGGGGGAACAGGCCAGGCTTTTGTAAGGGCAGAGCTTTCAGGTTAGCATTACATCATGGGGACAGCAGATGGAGAGAGAAATTATGCCAGTGCATGCATTTACACAGACAGGAAGTGGTGAACTTCTGTTGTTTAGATATTAAATCACGTTATTGGCAATGAATCATTTTAAGATGGACTAATTTATTAACAGGTTAACAGTTGCTACTATGGCAAAATACACATTTTGAAAAAGGAAATTTCTTTTTTTAGTTTTTTCCACAGTATAAACATGATAATCATCATTATTTATTTCATCATAGATAATGATGATCCTTTTTCATTATCCTTTATCTTTATTACATTAGAAAATTGTTTGATATTCTCACGAGACCTATGGCATGTTTTTCTAAGTTTTATGGCTTATCTGCAATGATAGACAGACAGACAGACAGACAGAAGGTTTACTAACAGCAATATGCTGATTTTGAGAAGAGAAGCTGAAAGTTGAAGCTGTTCAGACACTAAAATAGCATGTGTCTGAGCCACAAGCAGTAAGTGAAACTGGTTCAGAGGTCTGTGTTGTGGTAGATATATGAAGGTTTTTTAGTACAAACATTACTGAGTGAAAATGTAACCAACTGTTTTCTTTTGATATATTTGTTCATTGAGCAAAAGAAAGTATCACTTGAAACATTAAATAATTCACACAAACAACCATATTTTGCATTAACCAACCCTTACACATTTCACACAGTGTGCACAAACAGAAGCCTTTAACAACTTCGTCTCAGGTAACAATGAGAGTCTGTAAGCAACATTACCTTTTGTAGATGGCATATTTTTCAGGTGATGCCTTGCTTAGAAACATAGCATGTTTGTCAAAGTTTCCCCTTTACTCAAATCAGACTAATTCCTGGATTATGAACATGCAAAAGAATAAAAACAAATAAGACTTAATGGCCTCTGTCTGTTCATCCTCTGCAGTGTTATCAGTGGTGTGGGAGAGCTTAACCTAGACGAGAATAATCAGAAGATGGTGAATGAGTCTTCTCCCAGCCCTGCACCAACCGACAGGCCGTACCCCGACTGCCCCTACCTACTGCTCGACGTACGGGACCGGGAGCAGTACGACTGCTGCCACATCATCAGTGGTGGGTGGCCTTAATGTGCCGTTGGTTCTCCAGGCTTTTTAATTTATTTTAATGACACCTCTTTCCTAAAGCCCACAGTTTCCCCATCGCCATGCTGTCTCGGACAATGAACCCCTACACCAAAGAAGTGCTGGAATATGTATCTTTTATCACAAACTTTACAAAACTTTTACTTGTTATTACTTCATGAAACACACTATGCTTCTAGGATTTGCTTTGTGCACCTTAACCCACAAACTGTGTAGAAAAATGCCCCAGGGAAGATAATCATCTTGTATGATGAAGATGAGAGAATAGCAAGCCAGGCGGCTACCATAATGTGTGAACGAGGATTTGAGAACCTCTTTATGCTCTGTGGCGGTAAGTTCTGATCTCACTGAACAATTGAATCCACAGGCCCTGTGATGGACAGGTGACCCGTCCAGTGTGTGTCCTGCCTCCTCCTCTTCACCTAGCCTATTTCTCAATACCAAGTACACTAAGAACATGCTTGTGTACTGGCTACTAGTATGGACTTCACAACATCGACTTGGAAATAGTCTTCGTCAAAATCATTGCAGCGGAAAAATTTACATTTGCACAAAAAATTGTAAAAAGATACAAAGAGTTTAAAAATGGACTGAGCAGTGCTTGCAACTGCTACTACCCTGAAGCTGAAGGGGAAGCAGCAAAACCAGGGAGGCAGATACTTTACGATTTCAAATAATTAAAAAAATATTATTTACTAAAAATCATCAAAGTCCACATTACCTGAAATAGAAAAAGTAATGTTTTGAAATAGAACTTAGTTATGAGCCTTCTCCTCAGCTATCTTTCTGTCTGTGCCGCATTGCATTCTGGGACAGCAGGCTGCCCCAACTCAACAGAAGTCCACCCAGATACATCCTCTATGAAATGGGCAGAGCAAATACGCGTCCAGGCATTAGGAGGCATAAGGCATACTTGTCTTGATGCGCAATTTGAATCAGAACAGTACTTGGGCCTCGACTGATGACGTTTCACAAGTAGGCCTGTACGAGTTGAGAAACAGGCCTAGTAGCTGCTGGGATTGGCTCCACCCCCCTCCTATCATGTATTGGAATAAGTGGGAATAGAAAATGGATGGATTCAATCTACAGTGACAATTCCTTAAAGGAAAAAAATCCAGCATCCTAAATATGTTGTGGTTGCTGCAGCTTGATGTTTATTTTCCTGTGAAACAAGCAGCTCAAACAAAACCAGGGCTGGTCTGAAAATTATCAGCATCTAAACCACAAATTAATGAAATCAGAAGTTTAAAAGTTTATAGTTGTTTTATTATGATGAAAATGTGCAGAGGGTTAAACGGGAGTGCAACAGGGGGGTACATAAATATGACATTGTAGGACATGGAGACATTTCAACTTTTGCTTTTTAAACTAGGATTTTACAGCTCTTTTCCTTAGATCCTGTTTCATGGGATATGTCTCAATTTAGATAAATTCTCAAGCTTTGAGCTGCAGTTCAAATGTAAACTGAACAGAAAGCATGTGATTAGCATTTAAATGAGTACTCAGTGCCTAGCTTGGGAGCTAATACTAGCACAAACTGCAAATTGAACCCACATTTCTACTCACCATGGTGATGGAGAAATACTGGGGAATAGTTTGACCACAAAGAATTGGTACTGATTTCTCCTTCAGGAAAAAACTCACTACAAGTCATGCACTGAAGTGGTGCAGGTGTGTTAAAACACAGCACTAACAAGAAGGCTGAAATAATGTTGGGGCCAGCAGGTAGCATAATATTCAGAAATTGCCCCGTCATATATCAGCTCCATCAACCCTTGGCTTCACCATCAGTCCGTTCCTCTGACTTTTAAGTTTTTAGCTGCTAATGCAGACCAGGTTTTCCAAATGATAGAAATTGCTAATTAGATCTCAGAATTTCTGTCTGTATATAAACCATGACAAACCTACAGGTTGTGCATTATTGTCTCACTTCTGTTTTTTTAAAGAAACTGATAGCTGGTAATGAGAATTAGTTGATAACAGCAAAGTAAAGCAATAGAGAAAGAGTTGAGTGTGAGAAAGTGAAGGTGGAAGAAAATAAAGATAGAGCGTAAGACAAGCTGAGAGTGGCCATGCCTGCATATTTTTTTGCCTTGAGATCAAGAAGATAATTTCCACATAAGTTCATTTGTCTGGTTGTATTGAGAATAGGTCTTTAGTTTTCTCAAGATAACCACAAATGTTGTCTGTGTATTACAACTTAACTAGCTTTGTTTTCTCTAGGTCATGAGATGATCATGGTGAGATTTAAAGGGAGTCTTTTATGCGTTGCTTCCTAATTTCATAATTTTTTGTAACTGGTTGGAATGTATAACATTTTAGGCATCCATGTGTTGTTCTGCTTACTTCCTGGTAATCTCTTTCCTGAACTTTAACAGAAATACCTGTTTGCTTCATCATAGTTTCAAAATATATTATTAGGCCTTCATCTTGAGAAAAAAAAAGAAAAGAAAAAAAAAGCATCTTATTTTAAAATTATTTGTTTAAATTTGACTACAGACCATATGTGCAGCTAAGAGCTGCACACCAAGATTTGTCAGTCTAGACCTTGTTTAGCTAGAGTTGTGAAAGCTGGGAACTCGGGCTGGGACGGTATGCTTTCCCCCGATGGATTCTTTTAGATTTTTTTTGTGCTGATAACATTTAAATTGTAATTCTTAGATATTTCTGGGGGTTTTTTTTGTTTTTTGTTTTTTTGTTTTTTGTGGAGTAAAGAAAATTTTTACCCAAAATTTTTTTGCAAGTTTTTTTTTTTTTAAATTTCAAGGAAAATACAACACAGTAGCCATACCGTCATTCTGTTGATATAATGCCCGATAAGACAAGTAAAAATAATTAATAAAAGAAATGATTTGCTTTTTTAAATTTTTGAATTAAAAAAAATCTTCTCTTTTTTTCTTTTTTTTAACAAAAAAAAGATTTTTAAAATTCATTAAACAAAAAATCCTGATATTTCGTTTTTTTGAGGGGAAAAAAAAAAATTTTCCTTCCCACCCCTACTGGGAACCACATAAAATTTTGGAGAACAATACTTACCAAGGCTAGCACTGTCCGTGTCAGCTTAAAGGTGAAATGTATAACAAACTTAGAGGTCAATGACAGAAAATTTCATTAAAAACTATGTCTCTATTGGTATTAATCATTTTACTAAAATAACAGTTATGTTTTCATTTTCTTAGAATGAGCCATTTATATCTAGTTGCCATGGGTCCACATACATGGGAGCTGCCATATTTGTGCCAACACTTTTACCATGTCTAAATGGTTAAAAACAACTCTTGAGTGTAAAGTGAAAACCCTCTGAGCTTTAATCTGCAGTACTGGCTTTGTTGGATACGGGCTAGAGCATTGTTTGGGATAAGAAATGTCTTAAAAGGCATAAAGAAGACGACAGTACACATGTATACAATTTTGAATTAGCTACCTGTAGTGCTGTCATCGCTGCACCTGAGGCCACTGGATCCACTTGCAGATGAAAACATGTTTTTGTCTATTTTGAAATAGATGGCCTCCGTCCATTCACAACTGTGCTTGGCATTTGAAGACATTTCAATGCCTGTCTTTACCAGTCATTCTTACAAACTGTACCTTTAAACTTGGATGGCATGTGGTCTTTGTCAGCCGGAATTACTTGGGGGGACTCATCTCACTTTTTACTGATTTAAGTTCACGATGCCAACTAATCAGCTGACATGGAAAATGTATTATAAATCTTTAAAAATGATTAGGGATGGGTACCAAATTCGGTACTTTTATTGGTACCTACCGAGTTTCATCGGTACCTCCAAGTACCGAATCATGTAAAATCAAACGGTAGGCCTACCATGTTTCGGTACCTAAGTTCCAGGGGTCGTCATTTTTTTAAAATGGTGAAGGAAAATCTTAAGATGGTCCATTATTTTGACAAATTGCAATTCACACACGCAGTGGCAAGAGAGCACATTAATCAGCTATTGTCTTGTGACTACTACGGTCTCAGACAGGTGGAGCTGAACCAGTGGAGCAGAAGCAGTGCATGCTGCGGGATTTCCTCCCGTAGAAGCGAGTGCTTACGGGATTCAGCTTTCAAAACACCAAAATAGCCACGAAAAGTCATCTGTACGAGGCAAAAGTCCATCCACTAACACGGTAGTTAGCTCTCCACCACCTCTGTGGTCCTCTGCTAAAGACCTAGCTGCAGGCCGCATCAAAGATTTCACAGACACCTGGACAAACGGATGTCTCACTCTGAAAGATTTTCTAGAGCTAAATCCAACCCACCTCACGCCAACATATTCTTTCAGTCTGAACTAATTTAAACTATTTTCAGTATGAGGAGCTGTGTTTTAATTTGTGCGTCATTAAGAAAAAACACGGCTCAGTTGTAGTTAACCGTTTACATGTTAGTCAAACAATCATGTTAGTGTTGTTAGAATAGAAACAGTTGGATGCTGCTTTAATATATTGGTTATAAATTAGCCTATGTTGAAAATGAGAAATAAATCAGTTATTCCCATATAAACACACAAAAGTACTGAAAATTGGTACTGTTGGGTGCCAATACCGGTTCCCAGGTACCAGGAATCTGTACCATATCGGTTTAAATGTGAAAGGTACCCATCCCTAAAAATGATGATACTGTTTTTTTAATTTTCAACTGTGTTTTGCATTGTCTGTCTTACTTATCTGTTTATTTGCATTTCTAAATAAATGAAAACCACTGTTCCATGTGTTTTTCTGTCATCCTCAGGTCTCAAGGTAATTGCTCAGAAATTTCCAAGTGGAATGGCAACAGGCTCCATCCCCACCTCTTGCCTGTCCCCTCTCAAGTCATCAAAGGGGAGAAAATGTTCTGTGCCTAAGCAGCCAGCACTGGCAGCAGAGAAGAGGTTGCGGTTTACATTGGACGAGTTGTCACAGGTCCAGGAACAGCTGGAGAATATAGTCATCCCCAGCATGTCAAACAGTAAGAATACTTTCTATATTCACAGAATAATAAATCTCTACTTATTAGGTTCACATGGAGCACATGTAACATCCTCAGACCCATTGTCAGACCATATGCTGCTGCAGTGGGACCTGGGTTCCTTCTGATGCAGGACAATGCTCGGCC
>JAOXYM010000010.1:10588669-10603965 GCA_028567055.1 Leptatherina wallacei | reverse complement strand
ATGTTAAGAATTGATTGAAAGTAAGTTTAAGGGAGAATGGATAACCAAATATACCAGGTGATGACTCCTTTAAAGGTGGGAGAAGAGGCTGTGACGCAACACTGTAAAAAAAATCTAAAAGTAGTGAAGGGTGGTGCAACTGAAACTACTGTAGCTTTAACCCATCAAATATGGGTTAAAAATTGTTTTGGTTGGTATGAAAACTTACTAGGGTGAGTTTGGTAGGTGATTAATGAATCAAATCATAGCACTTATTTGTCCTGGCAGTACAACCACTACATTTCCCATGAACACTGTTCCTTGATGTGTCATCCATCCACTGACCGCAGACTTACTTTAGTGTATATGGTGTCATTTATGGCCTACTGCCTGAACAAAGTGCAGCTGAATGAGGAGAGAAACTTAAACAAGGCAACTTGGTTGGAAGTTGAAAAGAATGAATCTTTTGCAGAGCAACCTCAGTCTGAATGGTTATGTCGCATTTCATCCAACTTTGCAGTGAGACAGACGTCACAATTCTGCACAGGAGACGGTAAGATTGAATGAAAACAATGGACAGAACAAAGTTATATTTGTTGTGTTGGCATGATGGCAAAGGAAAAAAACTTAATTATTTGCAAATGTGTCGGAATATTCCCATAAGGGATGCGCTGTGTTGGATAGGCAGACATGAAAATAAAAATATTCATTCATATCATATTTTTTCCGGCACTGACTGCATAACAACTATGAAACTGATATACATGCTAACAAGTGTAGCATCCATATTAACATCCGTAAACTCAGCGCGCCATGTGTGACGTCATGTCTTCCTCTGCACAAGCGCACAAGCACAAGAACTGCTTACAGTTCACAAAATGTGATGGAGGTTGTATTTAAATGACAATGTGAATGACCACGAAAAAAAAAAAGATTTGGTGTTTCCTAAACAATTGCCAAGGATGGCCATATGTTTTAGGTTGAAAATAGTATTGATAAAGATTTTGGTTGTCCACAAATAAATATATAAATATTGATAAATACTTTGATTTTAGTTTTTATTCTGCCTAATCACAGTGACAAGTGAAGTCAGTTCCAAATAATTCCATTTTAATTCAATAACTGTTTTTTTAAACATAGCATATATTTCGTATCACCAATTTATGCAGAGCACGTCATATTAAGACATCCAACATGACAGAAATCTCCAGTAAAGCAACAGACAGGGCCTGTAAAAACTAAATTATTTATTCAGTGAATTCTTTGCTGCTGTTGATAAATTTTGTGACCTCCTCTGAGTTATATCATGAAAAATTTTTTCCCATTGTTTTCATTTATTCATCTCTGCTCTTTTACAAAAATGACTTTTCAGCTTGGATTTTCCTTTTTTATGCACATATTTATGCATTCATGATTTGAGAGATCCTCTGTAAGGGCCAGCTATTAGTAAGGGTTCTTCAAAGTGTGATCCATGATGGTCATCATAGCCAGCCATGTCTCCTGAGCAGTGGGGACGATCTGACTGGCAGGCAGAAGGAAGCCGAAACGACCGGTGTCCCTCAACTCGAAAGTGTATGAATACTTGATGCCCTGGTCGTACATCCAGTCAATGGTGCCACCACTGGCTTGATCTGCAATGAAAACAAATGGTAATGCAACAAGAACAAAGCACAAATTACACCAGTCACCAGATTCCATCAATACCATTGCTAGACAGAAAGATTTAGTGTTGCACATGCCAAAGTAAAAACTGTCTTGGCACTGAATTTCCAGATTTGAACAACCTTGCTGTTTATACTATCTGTGTTTTTAGATTTAATGACTCAATTACATGGGAAGATTTGAATGTTTTCATAGCCAAACCAGTCTTTATTGTGGCATTGCTTAAAAAAACTCACAGATGGTGTTGACAATGCTCCCAAATCTGTAGCGAGTACCATACAGGGAGGCCAGGTCAGTGATGGCCCTTTGCGCCAAATTGTGCTGCAAGAAGACATAACCATGATATTTTTCTTTAATTCCATACATTTCACTTCATGACAAACATCAAAAACATGGACAAGACATGTAACATTTGTCATTACCATCTTTTGTTTAATCATGATAATAGATCTTTGTACAAAGAAGTAGACCCAAAATAAAGGGGTTTTGATACCAGCTCAGCACGATCTCTGATGGGAGTCCTAGTGTAGCCGTAGGGGTACAAAAGCAACTGAGTGTAGGAATGGATGGAGATGGCAGCCTTGATGTTGCCATGGGACTTCACAAAGTCCACGATGGACTTGATTTCAGACTCAGAGTGAGCCCTGGGTCCATGATAGATCTGTGAGCAGGGGTTGCTGCTAGAACCAGGTCCTACGTATGTTAATAAAAATGTCACAATAAATAAAAGGCAATGAAAAAACGTATCTGGATTCCTGTAATCACTGGGAATAAATACAATGAAACATGCCTGACTGACTCATCCATAAAAAGCCTTGAAACATTGTTGTGGGTACTAATCTGATTTGCTCTGTTTCTTGTAGATTTCTGAGGTTGTAACTGCATTGCTAATTAAATTCATGAAGGAAAACAGTGGCCATATTTATATCTTATAATACAAATGCCATGTCATTTGTCACAAAAAGGTAATTTTGCACAATCAAATGCAACAGATTAAAGCTACATGTGTAGGATTTTGAGCTCAGAACTTTAGTGCCATCTAGTGGCTGTTATCACTCAAAACAGTAGATTAGGATCTGTTTTTACAGAAGACTATATTTTTTTCTTTCCTGTGCAGAGAAAAATGTATTACCTCCAAAACCAGCATCCCAGTTCCTGTTGGGATCCACCCCCACACACTGGGAGCCACTGTTAGGCTTCCTGGTCTTACGCCACATGCGGTCCTGAAAAATCAAGGTAACTAAAAAAAAGCTACTACTTTCAGATTTTATGCCACTTAAGTACAATAGGTGAGGAAAAATGTCAGACAATGATCGTCTCACAGCAGTGTGGGTGAAATGGTATCCATCGGGGTTGGTCGCAATCTCCAGGAAGATGTCCATCTGGTCAAGGATGGCAGTGAGAGCACGGTTACGTCCATAGTCAGTCACAATCTGATGACCGAAACACAAAGGACATGATATCATTGCAGCAGGCTGGTTGCCAAAAGTGGCAGAGACAGAAAATAGAATAAATGTTATTAATCAATGCACCTTCTTGGCAAACCAGGTGCCGCTGGCCTGAGTGACCCACTCCCTGGAGTGGATTCCAGTGTCGATCCAGATGGCGGGACGGTTGGTTCCACCAGTGCTGAACTAAGACACAGGAAGGAAAAGAAGAAGTCAAAACACTGCACACAGATAAGAGATATGTCAGAAGTTGTGGTTTGTTAAACATTTTTTTACTCTTTTGTTGTTTTGTAAAAACAGGACTTAATATTTTCAAATTAATTTGTTAGTACACTTTTTTTTTCTTTTCTCTGACCTTGAGCACATTGAGGGGACGGCCCTCAAAACTCCGACCGATCACTGTCTTGCTGACCATGTTGGGATTCTCAGCCACCAGCATGTCCTGGAAACTGTAGATCTGACACAAAGACAAAATCAGCCTCTGGATATACATTTATCAGCTGGTAATGTCATTTATAATTTCAGCTGTAACAAGTTTGGCATTAAATTACTTTCAATGTCACAAAATAGTTGTGCACCAATAACTCAAGGCACAGTTCTCTTGCATTGCATAATTGTATTGTTACCATATTCAGCATATGCAGAAAGTTTTAGATCTGGACAGGACATGTTAAAGCCTCAGTATATTATTGCAATAAATCCACAAACTATTCACTTCCACAGGTTTCACCTTAGCTATTCAATCAAAAAGTTTGCTTGACTGTATCCAGAGAAAATGTATGCACTAACCTCAGCAAGGTTGTGGTACCTGGAGTAGTCAAAGTTGTCAGTGTTTCTGGGCTCAGCAACACCAGCAGTGGACTTCATCTTCTTCTGCTCCTCATCTAGTAGCACCTGCAGAATGTCTGATTGAGTAATGCCTCAGAGACTGAAAATCTGGTCCATGAAGGAACACAAACAGTATATTCTTCCAATCAAAACCCAGACTTGAGATTTCAAACTGTCTCTAGATCTCATATATACCTGCAGGTCTTGGATCATAACAGCGTACTGGATGTCAAGGCTCTCCAGGTAACCTTTGACAGACTGCAGGCTGTGGAAGGGAACTCTGACATCCACAGAAGAGGACACACCAGTCACCCTTCTCCAGATGTCCAGCTGAAAGAACACATAGATATTTCACATATTATGCTCTTTTAATATTCTTTAGGGAAGAGTTTATTTTCAATCAAGAACCTCAAATTCCATCATGTCCTCCAGGTTTTTGACAAGAGACAGCTGGACATCATCCTTCACAAAGATCCGCAGAACCTGTTGCCTGCAAAAAGATTACCACAAAGTTTTACAACCTTTTACTCAACAAGGGGTTGGCACACAAGGGGCTGAAGCAAGATTTCTTGGCAGCTTGTGCTTCTGTAGGAGTTGCATGGTGAGAAAAGTAGCTCTTTACACTACTTCAAGGAACTTCCCTGGATTTTTGGTTTGATTATTGTCTACGTGCATGCATTTAGTTTTTTACCAGCTGGTTGGGCAAAACAGAAAACTTTAAAATAACTTGAAAAGCTTTAGAGCCTACACGAAAAGTGATTACACATATGAAATGATAAATTATTTCCATAAATTACCAATGTGACAAAAACAAATACGAAAGAACCACATTTGCTTCTTACTTAAAAACCCATCAGTCCTTTTATATAAAATGCTTCCAGGTGAAAAAAGCCTACAATACAGATACAAATTACATGAAAAAAATCAATTTCAGCCCTTTTGAGTCTGTACACTGCATATGCACTACTTATGGATTATTCTAATCTAATGAATATATACGCATAGAGCACCGTGCAAATGTTCTGAGCAGCAAAAACTGTAGAAACTTTGAAAAATTTGAGGAATAGGTCATATTTTAAAGGTCAAATTTTAGTAAGTGTAATTAAAAGCATTCTCACTTGATTCATCTGCAAAGTGCTGCATAACATCCCCACTTACCCCTCAAATGTATCCTTGCATAGAACAGCTACAAAAAGTATGTTGACTATGAGCAGCCTCCTCATCATGGCCAAGCGGAATGAACCCTGGCGAGAAAGAAACGCAGGCTTTTTATGCAGAAGTGTGACAGGTCATGTGTTCATCCCTTGTTCAGGAACATAGATGTGTTCATGACAGTTACACCATGCACTTGCAGTTTGTTTTCGACAGACTGAAGTTGGTCCAGGTTTCAAAGAAAAAGGAAGGTCGTCCAGGGTCTGCTTTTTCTTCATTTAGTTGTATTGCACATAAAGATCACTGTTTTGCATATGGCTGTAGTTCTGTAAACAGGTTTTGATGGCCCACTGTTGTCAAATAAATCTAGACTTTTTGAGAATCCAATTTGGAATTTTCTAAAACTTCAGATCCTTGCATTTATTTGAAAAAGAAAATGAAAAGGATGACAAGTAAAAAGATTTGTTTTTGCAACAGTGGCAGAATTTTTCTTCACTCTAAAAACCCAAGTCTGTAGTTTGTCTCTCTTACTGGTTTTTATATAAGTTGCTTTAATCTTCAAAAGGAAAATGGATGGATGATGATAAAGTGTATGATCAAACGATTATTAGATTATTGGAAGTGCTGGTCTGATTCTGATCCAGTTAGTGATTTAATCAAAATTCTGAGTACTAATTCCATCCACAGTGTTTCAACATCCTCTCTACAGCCCCACTGACCTGTGGGGTCCCACAGGGCTAAACTCTTGGGCCATTTTTTTTTTCATGGGAAGTTTAAAGTCAGAAAAACTACAGACTTGGGACTGCAGAGTGAAGAAATCCTCTGGGTCAAATTGAATTAATGAAATGTGCATTGAAACATGATTAAAACATCCATGATTGAACATCTAGTCAGAATAAAAATGTGTCATGAAAAAATAACCACGTATACATTGATTCTGATCGATTCTGTAGTTGAATTTGTTTCTGCACACGTTTGAACCACGTGGAGGCTACATGACATAATGAGTTTCAACAAAGACTTGAAAAATGGCAGTAGCAAAACAGAATGGGATTTTTAGACTTCTACTGATACATTGATTAGAAATTATCAGCCAAAAAGTACTTATGCATGCTAGTTACAAAGAAACATGTTAAAAGGGGAGACAAAACACAGTTAGCATGGGGTTATCTCATGCTCACAAGACAAAAGATTTATTGATTTTGCATAGATTGCTTTTTTGGTAATATTTTTAAAAAGTTTAGCATTTTTTACTCTTTTATGCACTCTTAAAATAAAATGACCCAATCTCTGTGATTCTGTTGATGATGGCTTTAAAGTTTTCAAATTTGAACAATGGCAAAACACAGGTTTTGTCTTTGGGTCCGACAGGACTCATGTACTCTCTTCTCTTGGCCTGGGTCTCTTACAACAATTTTTCAAACCCATTATTACAAATCTTGTTGATTTTAAACTTGAGAGGCAGATTAATTGTGTAGTGAAATCTAATTTCTACAGATATATCAAAGCTTAAATCAGTTGTATTTTTTTAAAGATTTTAAATAGTAAGTAAGTAACTTTTTAAATTTATATATCACCTTTTAAGCACAGTTACAACTGTGCTTCACATAAAAGAAAAAGAAAACATAGTTTAAAACAATGAACAATTGTGTGATTTATGTGTTTATTACATCCTGCTTGGACGACTGTAATATGCTATGTGCTGGTCTCAACGCCTTAATGCATAAACTGATGTAGAATTAAATGAAAGTAAAGTAAATACAGTAAAAAAAAAAAAAAAAGAATCTGGAAAAATATAACAAAAAGAACGAAACTGGACAATAACAATGAATGAATAAATAATAATAAATGTATGATATAAAAAATAAATACACAAATAAAGAGTAAATAAAGCAAAAATATTAAATAGTTACATAAAAAAAAAACATTTAAAAGTGGTTTGTTGCAAATTTGCACCAAAAGTCATCAAGAGGTTAACCAAACCTCCCGGGCTCGGCTGCAGCTTGTCCAAAATGCAGCTGCTTGGCTTTAACTGGCACTAAAAAAGCATGAACACAACAATCAGTCCTGGCTTCACTACACTGGCTGCTTGTCAGTTTCAGAGTTCCTTTAAAATGTTACTATTGAACAAAAAAAATGTAGAGTAAACAATACTCTCCATCAAGTTACTGATGTGTGCAGATCAGCTCCTCCTTCTGGTTCAAAAATACAGACTAAAAAGTCGTGACTGAGCTTTTTCACCCAAATTTCATGGCTTTTAGCGCAGGATGAGAATTGTTTAGTCTGTTTGTCTTTTAAAGGAACTAAGGGCAGGATTTGTAAAAGAATACACATGCATGTCCAGTTTTTTAATACTAATGGGTGATGAAGAGTTAAAAAGTTTTTATGGACTCCCATGCCGGCTTGGCTAGTGGCTGCAGTTACCCACCCGCGCCTGTGGCATCACTAGTGAGTCTCATTTCTTCATCCTGCCCCTAGTGCCTTTAATGTAGTTTAGTCTTCTAATTTCTTTTCGTGTACCAGAGTTTTAGTTTAGTCAAATCATTTAGTTATATTTTAGTCTTATACCTTTTAGTGTATTTCTGTTTTTCAAGTCTTTTTTTGTATGTTTTTTGATGTGCAGAATCTGGCTGTGTGTGGAATGTCTTAGTGTTTTTAATATGTACAACAATTGGTAACCATGTTTTTTTTTAAATATGGTATATAATACAAACAAAGTAGATTGGATTAGACCTCTTTTTGTAATTGTTGATGGAAATCTGCAGTGTAATGTGAAAGGTGTAAATGCAAAAAGCTTGTTTAAAATGCCCTTGAATTAAATAAACAAGAACACAAACTTTAGTTTTCCAATATTTATTAATTTCTTTCTTTGCCTGTGCTCTTCAGGATATTAAGAGATTCACATTTTAGTTTCAGAGATGACACTGCAAAGGATTTATCAGTGGGGGGTCTTCACTGTTCCAGATGCAAACACCCACATTAATAAGGGTTCTTTAAGGTGTGATCCATGATGGCCATAACCGCCAGCCATGTCTCCTGAGCTGTGGGGATGATCTGACTAGCAGGCAGGATGAAGCCATAGCGACCAGTGTCCCTCAGCTCGAAGGTGTATGAGTACTTGATGCCCTGATTGTATGTCCAGTCAATGGTGCCACCACTGGCTTGATCTGTCATGAAAATAGCTGTTGTTTACATCATAACATTTCATATATATATATATATATACATCTATGAAAATAGTTGTGCTCATAAATAGAAATAAAATATATAATCTGCTTCGAAGTGGAATAAAGTGAAACTGGTCAGTATTCATTCCAGTTGAAACTTACAGATGGTGTTGATGATGCTGCCGTATCTGTAGCGAGTTCCATACATAGAGGCCAGGTCAGTGATGGCCTTCTGAGCCAGTTTGTGCTGTGAAAAGTGATGACAGTTTATTTTCTTTGTGTTACTAAAAGATAGTAGGAATTTTAGCACTACTTGAAAATCTTTTTTGGGATGAAAGAAATAAGAAAGGGGTTTTGCACCAGCTCAGCCTGGTCCTTGACTGGAGTCCTAGTGTAGCCATAGGGGTACAGGAGCATCTGAGAGTAGGAATGGATGGACATGAAGGCCTTGATGTTGCCATGAGACTTCACAAAGTCCACGATTGACTTGACCTCAGACTCGGAGTGAGCTGCGGATCCACGATACACCTCTGAGCAGGGGTTGTTGCTGGCACCAGGTTCTACAAACCCAGAGAAACAAATCCCACTGTTTAGAAATAGGTAGTACTGAGAGGTACCAGTATGATCCCATGTGATGTTATTAGTGTGTTTCCTCATGGTGCATATGTTAGTGTGACAGTGTGGGTCCTGTCACTATGCCTCCAATTGATCATGTGCCCTGGCTACTTGGCCCCAGGGTTATCCCTTTGGGGTACAGCACGCATCACTGTCACCTGGGAGGTTGTAGGTTCAATCCCTGCCTGGGCCCTCCTTCATCCTGCCATATTCGCACTTAATTTAACTGTTCACTGTTGTAACTAGTCTGAATCTATAACAGTAAATTAAGGCATGCATGTGTTATTGTGGACGCTTAATGAACTCTTAACAAAGAATGACCTCTTAGTTTTATGATTAATTAACCCCCTTTCTTGAGATAACAAGATAGTTATGTTGTTCTTGAGATAATGATAGTAAAAGAAAAATTTACAGCATGACCACTCTCGGCTTCTGTACCTTGGACATGAAGTGTAAGGTGTTCAAAATGATAATGTGATGAATTTGTATATTTCAGCTATAATGGAAAGCATTACGTCCAAATCCAGCATCCCAGTTCCTGTTGGGATCAACTCCAACGCAGCTGGAACCAGGGTTGGGCTTCCTTGTCTTACGCCACATACGGTTCTGAAATCATCAAGTTATATTAAGCTTTAAAATTCACATTTATGACACAATCAAAACTCATGTCATGTCAAAGAAAACATGACTTTTCTTTGACTAACACATAAAACAGGCCCATGTGATGCTGAATGAATACACTGTGATTAGATCAGATCAGGTTATGGTGATTTGTTTAAATTTTTCCATTATCTACAAGAACATATGTTAACAGTGGAGGCAGATGGTCTCCCCTTCTGGTTCTGCTGGAGGTTTTCATTCCTGTTAACAGAGGTTTTTCCTCTCCATTGCTATACAAACTGAACTGAACTGAACTGAATCAATATATCATATTATGATCAAACTTGTGATCTATACCAATAGTCAGAAATTAATCACATGGTACAAATGATAAGTCTCACAGAGTTGTGGGTGTAGTAGTATCCATCAGGGTTGGTCACGATCTCCAGGAAGATGTCCATCTTGTCAAGGATGGCAGTGAGAGCAGGGTCACGTCCATAGTCAGTCACAATCTGATGACCGAAACACAAAGGACATGATATCATTGCAGCAGGCTGGTTGCCAAAAGTGGCAGAGACAGAAAATAGAATAAATGTTATTAATCAATGCACCTTCTTGGCAAACCAGGTGCCGCTGGCCTGAGTGACCCACTCCCTGGAGTGGATTCCAGTGTCGATCCAGATGGCGGGACGGTTGGTTCCACCAGTGCTGAACTAAGACACAGGAAGGAAAACGAGTAGTCATGTGACTGTTTTTAGAAGAAGTGGCATAACACACTGGATGAACATTACTTTGGTATTCTCGCTATCTTAAATAGATAGAGCTAAATCTCGTGATAAAATGTTTCATCTTCTGTCCAAACCCTTCTGGACTTTTGTTTTTACCTTAAGCACATTGAGGGGACGTCCCTGGTAGCTCTGACCGATCACTATCTTGCTGACCATGTTGGGATTCTCGGCCACCAGCATGTCCTGGAAACTGTAGATCTGAAATAAAGAAAAAATCCTCTTCTGAATACACCATCACCAATCAAGAGAATGTAAGAGCGTGCAACCAGAGTACTGGTTGCTCTTGATATTGATCCCTTTACTGACCATTAGTAGTTGGAGGAGATGTGTTCACTGACCTCATTGATGGGGTGGTACCTAGAGAAGTCATAGCTGTCAGTGCTCCTGGGCTTAGAAGCACGAGCAGCAGACTCCATCTCTTCAAGCTCCTCATCCAGCAGCACCTGAAGCATCATGGCATAATTTATGTTTGAGTTACAGATCAATAAAACTTTTTTTTAGAAAATTAGATTCCACATAGTCACAGAGTTTAATAATGTACCTGCAGGTCCTCAATCATGGTGGAGTACTCGATGTCCAGGTTCTCCAAGTAATTTTTGACAGGCTGCAGGGTGTGGGAGGGAACTCTGATGTCCACAGGAGAAGACACACCAGTCACTCCCCTCCAGACGTCCAGCTGAAAGATCACAGATGCAAATTTGAAAGTTTATGAGCAGATTTTATATATTTGCTCTTCATATGTTAAAATTAAAAAAAAAGAAGAAGTATTTTAAGTTGATATACTGTAAGTCAAGGGTGTGCAGCTCCGGTCCTCAAGGGCCAGAATCCTGCAGGTTTTATATGTGCCTGCTCCAACACACCTGACTCAAATTAATGAGTCATTGTGCAGAACTTCATAGGTTCTTGGAGCCATATGTTTGACTGAGGTGTTTTGGAGCAGGAAACATTGAAAACGCTGCAGGACAGCGGCCCTTTATAACCAACTTTGGACACCCCTGATATAAGTAGATAGCTGACCTCAAACTCCATCATGTCCTCCAGGACCTTGATATACGACAGCTGGACTTCATCTTTTGGGATAAGCCGAAGGACCTGATGCCTGCAAGATGAAGACCACAAAGTTTTTTAGTTATGTTATTGTGAAAATTAGCTACCTGTTTGGGCATTTCAACCAAGTAGCCATGAACTGGAGACATGAAGTTAAAAAGTAACAGTTTTAAGCATTTTAGATGCTTGAGTTCTAATGATCATCAGGTAATGACTCTGACCATCCAGCCACATCACGACTGTGGCTGGATGACTGAAGATAATATCTTGTGACAGACCTCAGCTTTGTCTATCAAGTCCAACGATTTGGAAACAACTTGGAAACAAAACCCATTAAAAAAAGTTAGCAAATGCTCCAAGACAACTGAATGGTGATTATGTCCCTAAGCAACAAATTCTTGTGTTTTCCAGGATACTGTTTTAGGGCCACTGAAAACACACTGCTTTATATATGCACACAATCAAGTGTTTTGAGAGGCAACAAACCCAACTCAGTTTAAGCAGGAAGTGAAGAGTTTCCCTGTTGTTCCTTTACTCATATTTTTACATGGGACAATAGCTTTCATAAGTATTTAGCATCTACAGTATGTTATCACACAAGTCAAAATTAGTCATTCAAAAAGTTGGCTATGTTTATTTCCAAGCAGTTGTGACATTCAAATTGATTTATGTGGCCAACCAAAGAGACACTGTGATCATTGATAAGCAGCAGAAAGACATTGTTAATGTAGCAATCCTGAATGATGGCAACAAAAAAAAGGAACATGAAAAACTTTAGAAATACCAACGGCTTATAGAAGAGCTAAAGGAAGCCTGGAAGGTGAAGGCAACCGTTGGTATTCGGGGCATTTCAGGCAGTGCCCGGTCCACACTGGAGAAGTGGCTCCAGATATGGACATTTTCTGTCCAGAACAGCACAATCCTCCGAACAGCTAAGATATGTGCAGAGCCATCAAGCTTCGAGGCCTCCTGTAGAGGACCCAAACTTGGACGAAGAGCTCTCACTAAGATGGGTGCGAATTTGGAGTTTTTAAAAAAAAATTTATAGCATTTCTAGAAACCTGAAATATAGCAGTGTTTTTCTCTGGCTTATAAGCTGCTGAAAGATACACATACATGCATAAACTAAAAAATTACACATTTTCTTGTCATAAAGTGATCCATTCTTCTTTACAAAGGGCAATATAATCAAAAGTGGATGTTCTTCATGTAAGAAAAAAAAAGAGCTAACACTTAATCTGTACTCTCAACTGTTGACTTACTGGCTGAGTATTGCTCACAGGGCTTGTCGTGGATATACTAACAAACCTTGAGCAATCAGTTGAGAAGACAATGTAACTCTGTCTAATTTATTAAAATGAAAAAGTGCACATTTAAAACTGTTTCTTTTTCTCTCCTTCAAGTAATGTTTTGTCTCCAGCAGGAGGCTGTTGTCATGATCTTCAATTCGATTCACTAAAAAACAAATAAATCAAAAAAGTTAAGTTACAGTTGATTCACAGCACATATGTGTGCTACAGGACTGCTATGATAAGAAATGCTCTTGTATATAATACAAATCAATGTGGCACTTAATGATTTTTATTTTCTTTCCAAATTACAGGTCAGTTTTGGGGCAGATGCGGGAAGTCCTTGAAATCCATGAATAGAGCTCTTATTTTAGAAAATGATTTTACAAAAAGCCACAGATTGCACTAAACTCTGCTTCCTCAACTTTATGTAAAGATTATAGCTTTAGAGAAACAATTCATGGTATTACTTTTGTAAGATTCGTCATGTTAGTTGTGTTCCCTCAAACAGTTACATTGTACTCAGCAATGAGAGGTTTTAACTTTTTAACTTACCCATCAAATGTATCCTTTGCGAGAACGGCCACAATCAGTACGGCGAATGCAAATAGACCCCTCATCATGCCCAACAATGTAAACCCGTCTGGGCTGAACACTGGCTTTTATGGCAGAAGGTGGTAGGTGAGTTGAGTCAACCTTGACCTGGTGTGTTGTCACCGGCTGCCCTCGTTCCCACAGCCACCTGGAGATACCACACCGAAAGTTATTCCACTCAGCCCTTCAGTTCTTTTTAACAAGGTGAACTTAAAAATCTGCTGAATTTGTTTTTGGGGTTGAAAAGAAAAACTTACAAAATAAAATTTCTTTAGTCTAATTTAACATAAAGGGAGAAACAGGAAAATGTTGCTGGTTGAGTTTAGTTTAAGGCAAACTCCTGTTCAGTGACTCAGTAGTGTGTGTGGTTTTATTAACTTTTGTCATTTGATCTTATTTCTGACAAATTTTCCCAGAATATTTACTCTGTGTGCTCATGCCACATTATGTTATCATTCATGATGTGTGCTGAAAATAGAAATGCTGTTGACTGGAAACACTGGTGTGACACAATAGTCTTTGTCTATTATCAGTTTGCTCAAAGTGCTGCTCTAAAAATAATGTCTGCAGCTTAAGATGGAGTCTCTGTGCTCATGAAATCATGTCTGTCTCAGCTTCCTCTTTCAGCAAAGCAGCAGCATCAGGATTCTGATTCACAGGTGCCTTAAACATATGTACTCTGAACATTGTGTGTTAGCAGAAAAATACCTCCAGACACAAGGTGACTGTGCAAAACTTCGAGAACATAGCTATGTTTAAAAAATCTTTCAAATTTCTTAAGTGATATCTTTGCTTCTCTCCATGCATCAGACTAAAACTTGCTTCTTAGTATGTTTGACTATCGCTATCTTCCTTTTCCAAAACATTTTAATTTAGTTTGTTATTGTCATTTAAAGTGTTTAGATTTTGAGCAATAAAATTCGAGTTTTTCCGCATATAAAAGCTTTTATTTACACTTTTTACACACAGTGACTCAATATATGAATGTGACATAGTGGAAAACCAATTTACTTGCAGCAAAGTCACATTTTTTTACATTACTTACCAATATATCCTCACTTTGCTTTCTCCTCTGCAACCTGCAAGCTCATCTTACATAACCAAACTGATTAGGTAAAAGAAAAGTAAAGAGTGGTGTGGAAAACACCTGCAACATTCCCAGAGACTTGCCAAAAAATAGACGGAATGCTTGGTCCACATCCGTGTGTCCCGCTGAGGTTCCCTGGAGCAAGACGCAGAAGTCCTACCTCCTTGAATCGTAGATCACTGAAGGAATAAAACATGTACACTGAAGACAAATTAGACAAATGCGTCTGAGTTCTGTTTAGCTAACAGTGAGAAAGCATTTTACAAGTACAGAACTTCCTTCTGGTTTTCTTTTTCAAATGTTTTTTCTTTTGCTGAAACATGAGGTTTGAACCATAGCTGTCAGCGAATGACCCATTTCAATATAATGAGCCTGAAATCTCCCTTCGTCATCATGTTATTATTTCGTATGCTTTTTATTTTCCATGATAATTATCATTATTATTAAGAAGAAAGGGAAGAAATCTCCTGAAATATGTATATTCATTAATTCAGAATATTAAAAAAATAAAAAAATAATCTTAATAATACCAATTCATCTATCTTTGTATGTTATTTCATGGGTTTATTTCAGGATTTATATGATGGGAATATTTTTCAAAGTATTTTTTTAATTACTGTTATCTTTTTGACTGCAAAGAAAACAGAGTGCAACATCTTAGAGCAAGTATTAGATGAACTAAGTTTCCTGAAAAAATAAAGTCTGCCCCATCCATTCTTATATGCAGTCCAAGTGTTGCATCAAACAGTTGTCAGACCAATTGTATCAAATAATGCATGAGACATCCTATTTTCTCTGAAAAGGCCACCAGCAGCACTCACAGGAAGCTGCTATAACCACCAGTTTCCTGTCACTGAGGCAACCAAGCAGCTGGTTGACAGGAGTTTCTGAAATAAAACCAAAAAAAAAACCAAACACATCCCAAAACACACTAGTTGTGTGTGTGTGTGTGCGCGCGCGCGCGTGTGTGTGTGTGCGTGTGTGTGTTTGTGTGTGTGTGTGTGTGTGTGTGTGTGTGTGTGTGTGTGTGTGTGTGTGTG
>JAOXYM010000010.1:10574834-10584855 GCA_028567055.1 Leptatherina wallacei | reverse complement strand
ATGTTAAGAATTGATTGAAAGTAAGTTTAAGGGAGAATGGATAACCAAATATACCAGGTGATGACTCCTTTAAGATTATGCTCACTTAGCTCATGCGTTGTCCTCAAGACAACCACATTTATCTACATACACTGGAAACGTTGGGCTACCTGTTGAAATGCTTATTAACAGAAATATCTAATCACCTGAGTATTGTTGCTGACCATGTCCATCCACAGTTTACCATCTTCTCATGGCTACTTCCAGCGGGATAATGCACCATGCCACAAAGCTCAAATAATTTCCAACTGGTTTTTTGAACATGACAATGAGTTCACTGTACTCCAATGGCCTCCACAGTCACCAGATCTCAATCCAGTAGAGCACCTTTGGGATGTGCTGGAACAGGAGATTCTCATCATGGATGTGCAGCCGACAAATCTGCATCAACTGTGTGATGCTGTCATGTCAATATGAAGCAAAATCTCTGACGAATGTTTCCAACACCTTGTTGAATCTGTCACCAAGAATCAAGGCAGTTCTCGGGGTCTCGGATGGAACAAATAAAAATAAAAAGTAGGAATTAAGAAAAAAGAACAGAAAGCAGAAATAAAGTTAAAAGCCATTGTGTTCTATTTAAAGTGCTTGGACCGCAGAGGTTTTCACTTTTAGTTCCCATAAACAAGAAGTAGTTAAAATCTGAGCTGCCTGTTCCTGATTATTCTACAGGTTTAACACAGAAATTACAGAATTGAGGCAAAAGTGGGAACATTCTGTTCGAAATACAATTTAATAAAAAAAATTAAAAAAAACTTGTTGCAGAACTACATTAGTCCCAAAGTACCCCTGGTCATGGTCAGGAGAAGGTGGTCTGCTGAGATTCAAGTGAATCCCCTTGTTAGAGCTGCCACTGGCCTGCAATTCAGTCCTGCTGCCGGGTACTGACTCATGCATCTTCCTCATCAAACATTGTGTACTTTGTCTTAACTGCCTTGTTGCAGATAGTTGTCAGCAGGATAGATACGTTACAGATTAACATCAACTGTTCATGCAGATGGGGTAATTATGTTCCAAGGAAATGTACACACACTGAGTGACCTCTGCTAAAACGGCCACGCCTCACCTTGCCTCATACTAATATTCAGACTTCCTGAAACTTTGATCTCTTATCCTTAAATGCCCCCAACAAATAGCTTCTGCTTTTAAGATGTTTAAGCTGACGCTTCAGTCAGTTTCTTAAAATAACCTGTAACTTTTAAAGTATTATTTACACTGTAATTTTTATATTTCAGTTCATTGTGAGAGCAAAAATCTGTTCATGCTTTCTGCAACAGAGAAAGCAGGAGAGTGCTTGTCCTGCTCACTGATGTGTTCGGCATCTTAATTATCATCGCAAATCATGTTGCCACACTTTGTTCGGAGGAAATGCTCCACTGCCACAAACAGCAGTCTGTGTCTGCATTCCTCAGCAGTGAGTGTCTTTTTGGTCAAAAACATGTCTCTTTGACAGCAGGGGTGCCTGCTGGGATCCTTTGAGACTTTAAGCCTCATTGAATAGTTGACCTTATTTGGTCACAAATGGAGGCAGGGGCTGAAGGTGGATTTGCACATTGTTTGACAAAGAAACCTTGAAAAGGAAGGTAAATGTTAAAGATTAAGGTAACCAGGCAGGACAGAAAGTTTTGACTTTAAATGGTTCAGAATATATTTTAATGTCAAGATTAGATATTTTCTGCTTAAATCCCAGAACATCTGAATCAGATAAGAGATGTGAGGACATTATTTTGTGTTTGTGTTATGATGGATGGCAGAAAATAAAAGTGATTTGAACATTTTTCATGCCAGCGTTGGAAAAGTAACAATTTTCTCTGCTAGCTCAGCACAGGAGAGATAATCTTCTTAAAACAGGCCACATTGATAGAAAACTTAGTTTTCGATGTAAGCTGTGTTTTCTTGGATCTGGATGGAAATAATTGACACACTAGAATCTTTGCAGATTGACCCATATTGCTGGTTTCATGTGACGACACATCTGCTTTTATTAATGCTGTGTCGCATGAAGTGGTGGTCTCACTGTAGACTTTTGTGTGTTGTAAGCATTTTCATGATCACATGAAAATGTCTTATGTTTGCGTTGTTGTTGGCACTTCTAATTATTCAGATACTGAAACTGATCAAGGTTACTTCAGGGTTCCTCGTAAAGTCATAATAAAGGGAGAGCGAGCCAAGGATGTCACATAAAGATGCCAAAAAGTGGCTTGTAAATCTTTCATTTGGATCAAAAGGAGCGGAGTTTGCAATGATCATTTTGTCAACAGGTTTGTAAATCACCCCATTCAGTGGGTCAGGGTCCTTCCCTGTTAGTTTCTGCTATATGTATTGTGGTTACATTGAAGCTCATGGGGTGATTAAAAACTGTAGCTGCCTTCTTGTTTTAACTGTTTAGATTGCAGTTGCTAAGCAAGAAACATGTAAGTTAAGTTAATTTTAACACGATCTAATGTTTTTGCTTCATTCACCAGAATGTCCCGGTAATATTTATGATGAAGACCTACAAAGAATCTTGGCAGTGATGGAGTGAAACAGCGGGTTGCTGTTTGTTTACACCAAACTAACAATGTTATAAAAACAAACAAACAAAAAGAAACAACAAAATGTGCACTTCCAGGAGCAGAAACTATGCAGAATATGTTTCGGTCCTAATCTCAACCTCTCCCACTAATCCATACGTGGAGAAGTTCTAGATTTTATCATTGCTTTATTTGCTTTGCACTGTTAAAGCTCATCTGAAAACGGCAGATAATTTGAGATGTCAAGTGACTAAACTGAATATAAAGGTCAATGAAATCGTTCTTGTAAAAAGTATTTATGACATCACATAGATCAACTCGGTCATTAAAAAAGAGCTAATGTTAATTCATGTCCAGATGCTAAGTCTGATTATTTAACTAAATTTATACTATTTTGATGGGGACTTACAATATAATGGTAAGCAGAAGTTGAGACTCAGAAATTACAGATGGGATAAGGAGAACTACTTGCAAGCAGGTGGACTTAAGCTAATAAAATTCCCAACGCCACAGTCTACAGCAGTTTTTTTTTTTTTTTTTCTTGGAAAAGGCTTTTCTTGAGGGAGATTTTTCCCCCTCTCTTTGACATGCTGTCATTATCCCAGCCAAATTGTTCTCTGTAAACACGAAGCACAGCAAAGCGGGAATGTTTACATCCATTTTCAGCAGAACTACCAACAACTTTCAACTTGTCCTGGTTGTGAAGTGTGATTCTGCATTTTGCTTTCACAGTTCCTTTTTTTTTTTTTTTGAGCGCAACATCATTTCCGCTTGCTGTACAGTGGTCCCACACCCCTCCCAGTCCACCCGTCTCCGCTCTCACTCTTTGGGAATTATTTTCTTCCTACAACAGATCAAGACTGCTCTTTCTTTCAGGCTTTAACAGAGATCCTCTTCATAATGTTGTCAGACCCTTTTGAGACAGAAAACACAAGCTTTTATGTGCTCTGTTCTAGATGATTGTGTCATAGCAGCTGTCAAGCAGCTGTTGGTCATGGTGTTGTCGCTGAACATGAGCCACATTCCAAATGTTTCTATTTATCGATATTTCATTCATACAGTGGGAAGTTATTTTCATTTGGCCTTTCACATCTAGATGTGATAACTTATAAACCAGTTCCACTTCAGGAATTTAGATCAAGTAAAATCGGTCTCCTCAGAGTCTAGAAAGATATATTTTCAAAAGTACTGGGAAATCCAGTTAAATAAAGACATTGAGTGAGTTTGGTGTAGAGGAACTTTGCCCTGACCTCAACCTGACAGAACACCTTTAGGGTGATTTAGAGTGGAGACTGAGAGCCAGGTCTTGTCCACCATCATTGCCTGGACTCAAAAAAATGCACTTCTGGAAGACTGGTCAAAAACCCCATAAACACACTCCTAAGCCTTGTGGAAACCCCTCCCAAAAGAGTTAAAGCTGTTTTTAGTTGCAAAGCGTGGACCAAATCCATATTAAACTCTACATATTAAGAATGGGATGCCATTAGAGTTCATGTGTGTGTAAATTCAGTATTTTGACTCGGATGAATAATATCTGTAATAATTTTTTTGACAATAGAAGTCACAAATATTGATATATGCTATTGGTCAACACATGTCTTACAAACATGATCATTAACATGTTGTCAATAATCTATTTATCTAACCAGAAGCACTCGGAGAGCCCAGACCTCCGCCAAGCCATAGGGTCTGTCACCTGTAAAAAAGGCCCAACAGCCCACCCAGTACCCCCTATATCTGGAACCTTCTGGCTTACCAGATCCAGAATATCAACATGCGGGTCAAACAATGTTGGATTATAACATCTACCATGATGTCATCTTTTTTTCTTTTTTTTTTTGCTCCCTAAAACTAAAACCATCTGAATGGTTCAGTATTCATGGCCACCTTTTCTTTTTCTTTCTTTACAGATGACCCTTGGCCACGAGTTTGGTGCTGGGGCGGCTTGTTTAAAATGCAAAGACAAATGTGAAGGCTTTGAGCTGCATTTCTGGAGGTTTGTACAATTTCTTTAAATTTTTTCAATTTTCAAACAGCAACACAGTGCAAAATAGTTTTTGTTGCTTCACTTCAGTTTCACATGAGGATCATGAGATAATGTAAGAGGAAATTAGCATCTTTAGCAAAGAAAGTTTTGTAGTATGTGATTATGAATCAGGTCAGTCATGAAGAAAAGCATGCTTACTCCTCGCCCTTCTAGGATTAATGAAGTGAAAACAAAGAATGTCATTCATTGACCCAGTCTGGCCTTTTTTCTTTCGCTTAATTAAAATGTTGTGATAGCAGCAGGAGTCGACAGCTTAATTGGAATGTATTATTGAATGCAGACGCCCCTCTGAGCTTCATGTCCGCTTAACTTATTGTGAACAGTAGTGATGGTATTGGTGTGAATTTTAAAGCACTGACAACGGGTGTGGTTGGTGTTTACAAGAACAGATGAGCTAAGGCTAAGTTATTTTCTGTACACTACAAATCAACTGGACTGGACGTTGTGAGCTGTCCTCCAAACTATATACTCACCGGCCACTTTATAAGGTCCACCTTGCTAGAACCAGGTTGGACCTTTTGTATTCAGAACTGCCTTAAAGGTATACTGTGTAACTTTTGGCCACTAGGGGGCTAAAACTGTAACTTCCCACAGGCCACACGACACTATTGCAAGATTAAACAGTCTTTCTCCTTCTGGCCTCCTCAGACACCGTGTTCACCTTCTTACTTTGTTTAGATTTGACAAACTCTCAAGTAAAAAGTAGCATGAAGCACAGCCCGCTGTGTTTTATAGCTGTAGAACAAAGCGCTGCAGGTCTCATGATCTCATGAGAGACGGATCTGCTCACGCAAAGTTACAATGTCTGGTTTCTGGAGAGGGCAGCTCCCTCGGACCGTTGACAAGTGTCAAACACTGTATTGACCCCAGAAATCATCAATTAATAATCACAATAGTCTAATATTTGGGTCAAAAGTTTAATTTTGGTGGAAATTATAGGTTTAGGACCACTAGTGTCCAAAAATTACACAGTATCCCTTTAATTATTGGTGTCATAGATCCAACAAGGTGTTGGAAACATTTCTCAGAGATTTTGCTCCATATTGACATGACAGCATCACACAGTTGATGCAGATTTGTTGGCTGCACATCCATGATGAGAATCTCCTGTTCCACCACATCCCAAAGGTGCTCTACTGGATTGAGATCTGGTGACTGTGGAGACCATTGGAGTACAGGGAACTCATTGTCATGCTCGAGAAACCAGTTGGAAATTATTTGAGCATTGTGACATGGTTCATTATCCTGCAGGAAGTAGCCATCAGAAGATGATACACTGTGATCATAAAGGGATGGACATGGTCAACAACAATACTCCAGTAGGTTGTGGTTTTTAAACCATGCCATGTTGGTACTGAGGGGACATTCACACCAGGAAAGTCTGGGGACTCGGTCCGATTGAACAGGGATTAACAAAAGTTTTCATACCTTCCTTTAGTTTGTGTTCAAACTGCACTTAAGTGAAGCAGACCATACCACCTGGAAAACGTCACTGCTCGCTCGCTAGATGATATAACTACTCCCCAAAACATCCTGATCAGTCATGGAAATAAACAGGAAGAAGAAAAGCGGGTTTAAATTTTGTAAATTCAATATTGTGGGTGAGGGGAGATAGGCCTATTTTTTCAGTGCTGGTGTTTTTTTTTGTCTTTCTTCTTTAGGCTATTATTTTGTGTACATGACAAGAGCCTGACAAAACAACATGATCACATTAATATATGAACAAATTAAGAAAAGTAATACAATGAAGGGAGGGATGGAGTGTATTTACAATTATTTAATGTGTTAATGTGCAGGTCAGTTGGGTCGCAGCTCGCGGGTTATACATCGTCGTTTCGGGTCCGGATTTCGTAGGATATTAATGGGTCTGATTTAGTTTGCGGTTTGGGTGGGCGCACGTTGGTAAAACTCGACCCATGTAGGACACTGGTCTTGGGGTTCCTAATTTTACTGGGGTCTGCAGAACACATGTTTTTCTGAACACGCGCTGTTGGTTTTGATTACTTCCTATCCAAACAATAATGATTTATTGTGGTTGGAATACAACTTTCTTTATGGTAAACCAGATAGTCTGTTTACAAGAGAACCGAAAACCCCCGGCTTTCAGGCGGACCAGAGGCCGCTTCTTTGGTCCGCAGCAGAGTGCGCTTGGTGTTCACACTGCACTAATGGAACCGTACTATCCGTGGAAGAGGACCAAACAGCTGCAGTGTGAACATGCCCTAAGGGGTCCAAAATGTGTCAATCACCATCACTACCCTGAATTGTTGAAACAAGACAGGATGGATCTATGCATTCATGTTGTTTCCAGCAAATTCTGACCCTACCATCTGAATGTTGAAGCTGAAATGGAGACTCATCAGACCAGGCAACATTTTTCCATTGTCCAGTTTTGGTGAGTCTGTGTCAATTGTAGCCTCAGTTTCCTGTTCTTACTGACAGGAGAGGCACCCAGGGTGGTTTTTTGCTGCTGTAGCCCATCTGCTTCAAGGTTGAACGTGTTGTGTGTTCAGAGATTCTATTCTGCAACTTTGTTGGATAACCAGTGGTTATTTGAGTTCCTGTTGTCTTTCTATCGTCTCCAACTATTTTGCCCATTCTCCTCTGACATCAGCAAGACATTTTGCTCCAGGCAACTGATGCTCACTGGATATTTTCTCTCTTTCAGACCATCCTCTGTAAACTCTAGAGATGGTTGTCTGAAAATCCCAGTAAATCATTAGTTTCTGAAATACTCAGACCAACAACCGTGCTGCGTTCAAAGTCACTTACTGTAAATCCACTTTCATTCTAATTCTGACGCTCAGTTTGAACTTCAACAAGTCATCTTGACCATGTCTACATTGAGTTGTTGCCACATGATTGGCTGATTAGCTATTAACCAGGTATACCTAATAAAGTGGCCGGCGAGTGTGTATTATTTGTTTGTGCATAGCCTTTAAAAGCAATACACATGCCCTTGTAGTCAGGCACTGACTGTAAAACTATAGCATTCCTGGCTGACTGTTTCACCCATTTAAAACTACAACAACCAGAAACCTGTGGTGTGCCTTTGCATTGTTCTCTGGAAAACTGCTCGTGTGCATACTTACTGGTCCAGACAGCTGTGTTTCCTGAGCTAATGCTCCAGATATGAGCTCATGTTGTGAGAGACGGTGTAAGCAGGACAGGACTTTGGAGGATGCATGTGCACTGTTCTGCAACACTGAGCTTGTATTGATTTGAGCAGAATAAAAACAAAATGTCTACTGGTTTCTTACAGTATAACTAATGTACAAAATAGTGGGCGGCTTTATCAATAACAAAAGAAATTAAAGAAATCGAACTGGGTTTGAAAAGTTAACACAGGAAAAAAAAATCAACCATCGCACTTTAAATCTGACAGCATGTTCAGGCTGAAGCATGCCCTGTAGGTGTACATTTAGCTACAAATATGAAGATGGTTGTGTTGAGCCATGTTGTAGCTGGTAATGTTTGAATATGACTCTGAGGTTGTGTGTTGGTGCAAGACTGTATATAAAAACATTTTAAAAGTTTATCAAATTTTTTAATTAATCTAGTTGGAAAAACTGCCACCTTAACTAGTTTATTCTAGGGATTGCAGTTTTCTGGCTGATCACCAATTCCCCAAAATTAAGGAAATGGAGGCCGTGCACCCCTTATTTATTCTATTGTTAACTTGATCTGTTCTCCAGTATTGTGAAAAGGATGCGTATGTAAATAAGTTCACTAATTTGTTATATTTTATTTTTAGTTTTGTATTTTTTGAAAAGAAAGTTTTTTCCACTTCTATAGTCTTGAAAATGGTATTGAGTATCAAGCACCATCCTTAGTACAGGTATCGAGTTCAAAATTTAAGTATCGTGACAACCCTAACCTACAGTTGCTGACTATTGTTCTCTGACTAATATCACTTGATCAAGCCTTTTCTCATTTGAGCGAATTAATTATGCTCAACAAAATTCAATTTGCTGACTGAGGTAAACCTCACAGGACCATGTTTTTATCTAATTCCTTCCATTATCTCTCTCTATCCAGCTCTGGTTATTTACATTATGGTACAAAAGTAGGAGAGAATAGCACGCACATCCCAGAAGAAAAATACTGGGTGCTGGACCAAAAAGGTGATAACAAATTGAAAAAGTAAAGTCTGCACACCAGAAACTGCCCCTGAAGGATTTTACTTGTGATGTTTTGGGCATCTGCCCTTCTTCAGACATGAAGTAGTCCAGAAGGGCACATAATCCCAAACCAACCAATTACAAGGGAGTACTTCTGCGTAACTGCGGACACGCGGTGACGCTGACCTTCACAGACGCCACACAATTATAAATCTTTAACCAGTGCAAAATAAAAGATTATCCAAAAAAGTAAAGTTTGAAGCCTAACCTTAAAAGATTTCTGCTTCCTGAACCCAAACTGGGAGCTGTTTTGATAAAATTTCAAGCAGTATTAATTCCTAAGTACAACTGGATGGATTTTAGAATATGATCAATTGTTTACATTATTTTAGATTGTGTCCTTGGTTGTCCCTTTGATGAAGAGTGTTCACATTCAAGATGAATGCATGACAGTGAGGTGGAAATATAAGAAACATTCCAGGGAGCATTCGTCCCAGCGCAAATTTAATAGTTTTATGGCCTGTATAAGCTTTCATTCAACACCTGAACTTGTATATCAGATGTTTACATCTGAAGAGGACATGCATGCTTCTTGTCTTTCTGTTAATAGAAAAAAAAAGTTTGAGAAAATTCAACAATGAATGAATTAAGATTTTGTTTCTTTTTAGAACATTTTTTTTTCACTCTGCATAAAACATCACAAATTTTCATAATTTCTTTGGATAATTTAAAAAAAGGATTCAGATCTTTTTGGAAACTTTTGGGAAAAATGTGTAATAATCCTATAAGCAGTTGGAAAATGCAAGTCGTAAACATGTCCCTGTCGTTCTGTTGTGCAGGAAGATTTGTCGAAACTGCAAATGTGGCCTTGCAGAACACGATGTGGCAATGAGCTCGGAGGAGAACAAGAAGGTAGGAAAGCTCTTCGAGGACACCAAGTACACCGGCCTCATCGCTAAGCTGAAGACAGACGGCATCCCCGGATACCAGAGCAACATGGTGACCATCACTTTGCCCGCCTCTGCCACCGCTCACACAATACCACCCAGTGCCTCCTCTACTGTTGCGCCCCCCTCTGCCACAGCGGGTTCTGTCCATCCAGCAAGTTCTGCTCATCCAGCAGGTTCTGTCCATCCAGCAAGTTCTGCTCATCCAGCAGGTTCTGTCCATCCAGCAGGTTCTGCTCATCCAGCAGGTTCTGCTCATCCAGCTGGTTCTCTACATCCGGCAGGTTCTGCTCATCCAGCTGGTTCTCTACATCCGGCAGGTTCTGTACAACCTCCTGGAGCCTCTGCAGGTTCCAC